>MJUU01000019.1:89617-103526 GCA_002080025.1 Modiolus philippinarum | reverse complement strand
CATGGCATGAACTACAATCACTAAAACACCATGGATGTCTGGAACCAGTTAATATACAGTAGAACTTCCATGGCATGAACTACAATCACTAAAACACCATGGATGTCTTCAACCATTTGTCTGGATCCTTTATTTGAATTTAAACACAGTTTGACCTCAGTAAGCCAGAACACCATTCTAACTCAAACTGTTGTCATCAGTCCCTTGGGTGTTCTAGCCATTCATACTTTGACTTAAATACACCACATTTTAATCAAACATTAACGAACAACAAGTTTTTTTTACTCAAATCTGTAGCAGGAATGATTTTTTACATTGCAGGAGTAGCCATTTAAAACCCGCCTCCTTCATCTAGGCTTGGGACTACCTATGGCAGAGAAATAGAAGACCTGTTATATCCTAAGGGACACCTAAGAAAAAACAAACTCTAGACAGAAATAAGCCCAATAGCATAGGTCATATATAAGTAAGTTGATAATACTTGCAGATGCATTCTGGGTTACGAGTATTGTGACTGCTCTGGCTCTAATTAAATTCAAAACTACCCACTACTGGTAATGCTTATAGCATACAATCAATATGTATGGAATTCATTATAATAATGCAGATGGAATAACATCTTATATACCATGCGTTCTTACAATGTAATCAGCAATTTAAATTTGATCCTGAATTGATGCATTTTCTCTAATTTCTCATCTGGACCACAGAATGACAAGGAAAATTGATACTAGTACAAGATGTATTGAATTGCAATGATTCATGACTTTTCCTAATCATGTCACAATCAATTTGCTTAAGAAGAAATGTCAAATATATAAAAAAATGGGTTTGTATCATACAAATTTAAAAATCATGTTAAACGGCCATAAACACAAAGTAACAAAAAATTTCAGAAAAAAGAGAATATTTTGTTTTAGGGGTGACTTTTTACATGTTTTAAAATTATTTCTTGGGAAATGATATCCACAAAGTGTCAATTATCCAAATTTTTTTAGCTGTGAAACAACTGAAATTCCATCTGGAAACAATGGTGTTCTTCCATTGACAATTATATGAATTACCAAAGGTACAAACTCTTGTAAAAATATACAAATCCATTCATTTTCAAGGACAAATATAAGTATCCATAATCTTGTCATTTAAAACAAATGATGTCTGAGTCATTCTCTGATTTTAAAACAAGCGATTTTTATCACAGAATGAAGAGATCTATGTCTGTAGGTGTACAGTGGATTTATTGTATACAAAAATGTACCTTACAAACTGCTATAATTATACCTAATTATATTGATTGTCAATGACTTTACCAATTATCTTGTGTACAACAGAAAATTATCGGTCAGATCTACATGAAACTTGTTACAAACTACTATTACAAATACTATACTATAAAACAAAATTAGTAACAAGGTTGTTTATTGTTTTTTAAATCTTTTTCCTTAACGATTTTTTTTTAAATATTTGCTTGAAAATTTTTAAAGGAATTTCAGATATGAGAGGGGAAATGCATATTTGAAATACATGTGGAGCAAGGGAGTGACCTTGATATAATTTTTGTCAAGAATACCGCTTAAGTGCATGCTAGGGGCCTTCTTGATCTCGCTTGAGGGGGTGAATATTGTTCACCTCTAGTTGAAGACCTTCAGGCGACATCAAGATGTAGACAGGAATAAAAGCCCTGTCCTTGATAAACTGGAGTTTTCTATGTATCATGTGTGTTTTTGTCACATGTACATTCACTCCATATCCTTTCATGTTTCCTATATATAATTAGGAATTAGTTTGCATGTCTTTTTCAAAAAGTATATTTGTACCAAGTACATTACAACAGTAACTGTGGTACAAATGGTCTTAGGAGATGAATTCTTAAAGGGAATAATTAACAAACATAATGCCCTGGTTTCAAGTGGCTTCCTTGCTCTTTTAACTTTCCCAGCATCATGCTAAAAATGTGACAAATTTGTATCTCGAACAGTTAAACTTTACTACCAAAACTTATTTGTATTACAGTAGAAAACAACGAATGATTACCTTTGTATGTCCCCTCTTTGCAGCCCATATCAGAGGCGTGTTCCCTGTCCTTTTGTCCTTGACATCTGTGCTCACCAAACAGTCACTTCTTCGTTGTAAAAAGTTTTCAATTTTTTCATAATCTCCATCCTGAAAAATCAATATCAACAGGTATAGAAGGGCCACATTCAGTTTCCACATAGTTTCTTGTCTCAAATGTGAATTTCCAAATTAATAAGGTATTAAAAAAATTTCATAGTTCTTGGTCCGTTTTGGTAAAAAGCTTTTTAGTCTGGGTTCTTATTTGACACTTTTACTTCTAAAATATTTTTCTCATCTGAATTCTGTCTTTTATACAAATAAATTGCATCTCATCAACAAAAAGTACAACATACCTGCCTTGGGGAGAAGGCATTTTTCCGATAGGCAATTATGTCTTTGGAACAGAAACATTTTCCTCTGAATGCTGTTTTCCGGTAATGTAGAATACCATAATGATAATTGATTATAATAAAAGGATCATATTTCATTCATACAAAGAAAAAGGTTATTTTCGGCTTTTTCTAAAATACAATGTCAAACCTATAATTTTTACAGAAAATTTAACATTTTGAATGATTACTTGTGTTGTATGCTATTTGCTTTCAAAAAAGGTAGATAACTTACTCTTGCTGCAGCCAGGAAAATTTCCTCAAGGTCAGCTGTACGACCTTGACCTAATAATGTTGATGCTATGTCATAGTATGTAGCAGAGCCTACTCGCCTCTTAGTATTATTAAGTTGATTATTTATAGCATTGTGAAGTTCAGCAGTTCGTTTACTGGCGGATCCATTACGACTATTTGGTCGGCTATTTGGTCGTTGTTCATTTTCTGGTAATTCAGGCATACTTGTTTATATTTCTCCATTTGTAGTTAAATCCATTTATAAATGTGAAAAATGAATGTCTTCTTCTCTCAATCTGTAATAAAAAAAAGAACTGTTGCACTACACATTCTACATTGATAAGTATTTTACAGATTCCTAAAAATTATTCCGCAATTACCTGAATTTCTCATGATCCAACATAACACACAATTAACTATAAATGTAATACATGTACTGAAAACAAAAAGCCTTTGGGTCAATTACTGAAAATGGCCCTTTTTAAGCTTAGAAAAATAAGTTATAGTATTAGCTTGTAAAGGCTTAATTACAGATATACAAATGCATATACCAATGCTTTGATAAATGAAATCTACAAATGCATGAACTAATACATGTATTTCTTTCAAAGTTTTATGTTACCGTCCAGAAATTGCAACAAGTCATATTGCAAATTAAACCATGAAAATACAAAGATATTTTGTATTTAATCAGGAATTACATAACTACAATGTACTTCAGTTTAATTTGTGTTTTTGCCATATCATTTACATATCAATATATTTCAGTTACAAATGTTTTACGATCTATAGTGGTTTGTTGTATTTAATTTTTACTTCAAATTTAGTCCAGTAAAATTTTAGCAACATAAAAATGTACTCCTTCCCAAGATTAAGCAAAAAGACATTTCAGCAGCATCAACTTTGAGCAATAACTTAGTAAATGTCGAGAAAGGGGACAGGCCTGCAAATTGATCGTTTTTTCCCCACATTTTTAAGTTTTGATGGTCACAACTCAAATTTGGAAGTTTAAAAATTTTGAATGGAAATTTCAGTCTATTAGAACTTTGACCATTGCTGGTTTTTAGTAAGAAATATTGATAAGTCTGACATTGAGTTGGATGGCCTTTGAAAAAATGTACAAACTTAATTAACCATTAGCCATGTTTACTTTAATTCCTGTTTAATTTTCTTATGCCTTCTCTGGTTAAATATTTTGGCCAAAACAGCTGATGATAACTAAGCCAATTTACGTTTTGTGTGGGAAAAAGACTATCCAAAAACATCTGACATCAACCATTCGATAACTGGTTCATCAAACACATACATAATTCCACCAAAAAGTCTCTTTATAAAAACCTGACCAAGCAATTAATTCAATTTTCAATTTAAATGACCCCTGTATTTATCTCCTGTGTATAGAACTTGACCATATGACCACATAATCCTATAGATGGGAAATAACCTGGATCGTACAGAGTGTCTTGACATTCTATAATTAATACGTAGGGTACCAGATGAGATTTAAATAACCCTGGGTAGTATTGACATATATATGTGAAGTTTTTACTGATAATCTTGTAGTCTTTATTATAGATTTTTATGATTCAATAGTAAATAATAATTTACATAATAAAAGAATACAAAAGGTACAAAAACTTTCGCTGCCAGCGCTTTATCACGTATTACCACTCTTAACTGTTTATATACATAGAATAACTTAAGGTCCTTTAGTTTATTGTGTATAATTCAGTAGACTTTGGAGAGTGTATAATAATACTGAACAACTATTAGATATATGACTATGCACAATTTGTATTGAATTCTTTTGTTCAATATAAAGGTTCTACCTGTATCGATCATTGTTAATTGTGTCTTTTTGTATCGTAGCCGACAGCAAAGGTCTAAATTTGCTGCGACTCTATGCTACAGATTCTACTGTTCATGGTAAAATAGGGAACATGCTAAAAGATCCAGAGCAACATATGTAATAGGTATCTACAAAATCATTTTATTCCCCTTCAGCCAAATTTGAGTCCTGAAATATGTAAAATGCTGACTTAATTTAGCACACACCTACATAATACCTATTAGAGTGTATTTGCAATGAATACATATAAATTTTGCATTGGTTTTACTATATCTCAGATGTAATTTGGTATTTTGATATTTTTAATTATTTTAGATTTTGTTTAAACATTCAAGTATTTTTTTAACTGCAAACAGGAAACAGTGTAAATTTATAGTATACGCTTATATGCAGGAAAATCCCCCAGGTTAAATGCACTTTCATATTTGAGCTAACATTATAATTTCCTTATGCACGTAAATTTGCAAGTGTATCATACTAATGAAATAAAAAAAATATATATACAAATTTGAAACAAAATTATCTTTCAGCTACAATTTCATGTATTGCAAATAAAATAATTCTGCTCATCACTTCAATATAAATAACAAAAAAAAATAATACTAATCCCCCACTGAGATCTAAATCCTACATTGTATATAACGTGATGATTATTTGCGTCCTGCACCCACTTCATATCTCATCTCACGGAGAGCAAAATCCTCCATAAATCTTAATAGTAAAGTACTTAAAACACCTTTCAAAAAATAAAATAACAAAATAAAAACATTGAGTAAAACATCAAAGTCATACCTTTACACACGCAGGTAAAAATGTCAGGTGTGTGTTCTTTGTCCTCAATTTACCTTCCGTGAATGTATACAATTTTCCTTCTGATCAAATCAATAATGTCTGTAGATGATTTGATTGATTATAAAATACAATCCAACATACAAGTTTGATGCAGGGTAGTTTGGACAGCCATATTGGGATGTGTATTGAGTAGTTTAACCTGCCTGTCCAGGCATGTCATTATAAGACACCTGACCAGATGTTAAAACTTCCACAAGGTTAAATATCTATCAATGTTAGATAATTACTTCAAAAGACAACTTGATCAAATATTCTACAATATCTATTGTGTATTGGGTTTTACCTCTAATTTCATTAGGTTTAGTTTTCCTTTGATGTTTTACAAAATAAGGACATTCTGATTTTTAAGGATTAATCTCATTTTTCTCACAACTGTACTGTCATCACACAACAGACTTCACTTTGTGATCATTTTAAATCTATATAGAACTTCTTTGTCCAAATTTATTTTTGCACATAAAGTTGATTCAAAAGAGGATCAATTTTCTTAAAAAAAAAATTATTAGCTTATTAGTTGTACACATAAAACTATATCTATAGCAACATTACCCCACTGAAATACCCAGCAGCATTTCAATGGTAGTAATAATGCATCTACTGAGTCATAGTTATGAATTAATATTTGAAGGGAAGAGATTTTTCACATGATTGTCATGTGATATAAGCAGAAATCGGGTGTGCAAAAATCAACAAGAGACTCTCAAGAGCCTGTATCGCTCACCTGGTTCATGGCTGACACAATAAGTCAAAATAATCACAACGTTTAAGGTTCTCATTTTCACATTTGTTTATTAATGTTTAAGGGTCTCATTTTGAAGTTTGCTGATGTTTATTAATGTTTAAGGGTCTCATTTTGAAGTTTGATGATGTTATATGATCCAAAATTAAACTATGTTCCCCACTGGCAGCTTTTTTTGATGAGGCGTAGACCAACTGTCACCTTTCTTGAAGAAAACCATGTAAGGATCATTGTGCCTCACTTTGGTTCCAATTGGCATAGTATTTTCAGAGGAGATCTTTAAATGATTTCCCATGGGGTCAAAGGTTAAACAATGTTCCCTGCTGACTGCCATCTTGGATGCTATGCGGACATCCAGACACATTTTATGAAGGGGACCAAGTAAGGACCATTGTGACTAAGTATGATTCCAATTGGCCATGTACTTTCAGAGGAGAAGATCTTTGAATATGTTCCCCTATAGAGTCCAATGTTAAAAACATGTTACCTCCTGGCGGCCATCTAGGATATATGATGTGGACTTGCTGAACACATTTTTTAAAAGGGGCCACCTATGGACAATTGTGACTAAGTTTGGTTCCAATAGACCATATCCGAGTTCTGGTATTCAGATTCACCAGTTGTTGTTTGTCCGCCCTACGTCACAAACGTGTCCGCCCCATGTGACCATCTTCATGACGTTTCAGGCTCTGTGACGTGACGTTTTCTATACTGTGACGTATTGAAAAAAGTTTGATAAATCCTAATGCCATATGTCGGATATTGTCTATTAGCCCAGTATTTTCAGAGGAGAAGATTTTTGCAATATTGTCAAATTTTGGACCACGTTCCCGCTGGCGGCCATCTTGGATGACGTGCAGACTTGCCGGACAAAATTTTCAAAGGGGACCACCGATGGACTATTGTGACCAAGTTTGGTTCTAAATGGCGCAGTAGTTTCAGAGAAGATCTTTGAATGCTTTCCCATAGGGTCCAATGTTAAACTGTGTTCCCTGCTGGCGGCCATCTTGGATATGATACAGACTTGCCAAACATTTTTTTTTTAATGGGGCCACCTAAGGACCATTGTGCCCAAGTTTGGTTCCAATTGGACCAGTGGTTTCAGAGAAGAAGATGTTTGAATGAAAAGTTTACAATGGACAGACCACTGACAGCAAGAAGATCTCCATGGCATAGCCATGCAGCCAGCTACAAAGTTATATATGCATTGAAGCTTAGATGCCACTTCAATATTAACTGAGAGAGATACTTGCATTTATGGGCAAGCAAACAAAGCTAAAGCAAACAATATAAATTATCAAATTGTGAAATAAGTATAGTTTATCAAAGTATATTTGCAAAAAAATGTAAAAATCTGTACAAAAACACTTTTTTGCTCATGATTATGTAGCAAATAATTATTTCTAATAAAGTGATAGCAGGGAATTTCTCTAAAACTCAAGAGAGAAATGTAAACCAAAGAAGATTTGAAAGCAGAATTTAAAGGGAAATAACCCATAACCATATGGCATTGAAAAAAAATTTTTTTTGGTGAAAAAAGTCAATAACTACAACACAGGCAGTTGGATTTTCTTCAAAATTTCAGAGTATGTAGATCTTGATATGCTGAACATTTTTAAAATTTACACTTCACCTCTATCTGTTACAGTTTTTGAAATAAAAAATTAAAAATGCATAAATTTGGAAAATTTTACGGAAAAAGGGCTATAACTCTGAGATGGTTTTTCCGATTTTCTTCAAAATTGCAGGGCAGACAATTCTTGTCATTCTGAACGATTCTACACCATGTCAGATTTTTTATATCTGCAACGGTTTTGAAGTTATTTGCCAAAAACAGCATTTTACCCCTATGTTCTATTTTTAGTAACAGCAGCCATGTTGTTCGGTCCTCTGACTAACCGAACACATTTTTTAAACTACATACCCTGGTGATGACCCAGGCCAAGTTTGGATTAAATTGGCCCAGTGGTTTCAGAGGAGAAGATTTTTGAAAAAAGGTTTACGACGGACAGATGGACGGACGACGGCTGACGGACGCCAGACGCCGGACGCCAAGTGATGGCAAAAGCTCACCCTGGCATAGCCAGGTGAGCTAAAAAGTTCCCTGCCCAAGCAACGACATCGAATCTTGAAGACTAATCTGAAACAAAATGCATGTATGGGGTAAATGTTAATGAAATGGAGACAAAAGCAGCACATGAACATCAATCAAAGGTTAACAAATGAGACCAAAGCCTATACAGAGCGAAGAAAAACCAACACTATGAAAATAAGCGAGAACAAATTTACAATCACAACAAAGTCATTAAGGATGGTCACTCCTCAAGTTCATAATATCAAGGTTTTGAAATCAGGATCTTTATTCATTAGAACATCGATCATACATCATTTTAAGTAAAAAATATTGATAGGTCAGTGTGCCTTTTTTGAGATTTAAGTGCCTGAAATTTTGATGGGAAACTGAACTCCTCTAGATTTTTTATTTACTTTGCACTAAGGCAAACTTGACATTTGAAATACAATGAAGATATATCAAGACTTTCATCAAATTTTGCTAACAGTCTATTAAAGAGGTATACAAACATATTTTGAAGAGAAAAGTGGAGGTCAGTGTGCAAAATTTTCTAATATATCATGATGGATAAAATATGAGAATTCCGAAAGTCAGAGACAGTTTCAAAAACCTGAGGAGCCACCATCCTTAAGTGATAAAAATTTACAATTCACGTTTTCACTGTTTTATCCAAAGCATTTGAGTGGCCAGTATAAAAGTTACATTGCAGGAAAACTTTACACTCTTGAAAAACAACAGTGAGAACAAACCTAACAATGTATTTTTTACAGTGAAAACAAATCCAAGTAAGTACAAACCAAAACAAGAATGCAAACCTATAGTGTATACTCAACATGGAGATTCAATTAAATGGATATAGAAATCTACATGAATGTCATGATAAACATACTCATGTTCGAAGGTCACATAACAAGAAAAAAGTTTTTCTGAAATAAACTTGCACTGTAAGAACAATTTCACGATGAGAAAGAAAAAGCAAGACCGTAAGAGCAAATAAACAAGTGATGACCCTTAAGGATGTCTCGCCTGTCCCTGCTGGACTCTAAATTGATGTAAAATGTAAGTGAACTAATCAGAAAAGTGAACATGCTCACTTGACTGTGAAATTGAGGTCAAGCACAAAAGTCACCTGCCAGACTGACATGTACTACCCAAGACGAACCTACATACCATATATTATCAACCTATCACTTCTAGTTATTGAGAATTCTAATGCAACATTTATATAACGAAGGTTTTGATTGGTCAAAACTGACCGTCAATTCCACCATCTACACACCTGTGACAAGTAGGTTCCCTGTTTAGTCTGGTTCCTAATATTGTTTCAAATTCACGAGTTAAAAATAGAACATGAAACTGATTTGTTGCATTAGAATCGCAATAACAGTACATTATTTGAATACCCGAGGGCGTCAATCTTGATTTGACGGTCAAAATATCCGTTTATAGGCTCCGCTACGCGTCGCCTATAAACTGCATTTTGACCGTCAAATCTACGATTGACGCCCTCGGGTATTCAAATAACGTACTGTTATTGCTTAAATGGACTTAAGCAGAAAAACTTAACATGGCCACTAGACCGTGAAATTGAGGTCAAGGACAAAAGTCACCTGCCAGACTGACATGTACTACCCAAGACCAACCTACATACCAAATATTATCAACCTACCACTTCTAGTTATTTTGAAATGAACTTAAGCAGAAAAACTTAACGTGGCCACTAGACCGTGAAATTGAGGTCAAGGTCACATGACAAATGTCAGACTGGCATATACCCAAATAAATCTTGCTATAGGACAAATATTGTGAGTCTAGAGGCTACAGTTGCTGAGAAATAGACTTGAATGTAAAAATTTAACAAAGTCACTGAACCATGAAATTGAGGTCAAAGAAACATGACAGGTGTCAGACTGGCGTGTACCCATATAGATCTCCCTACAAACAAAATATGACGGGTCTAGGTGTAACAGTTACTGAGAAAAGGACTTGAATGTGAAACTATGTCGCAGATTTTCTAAGTTCACTGAACCATGCAATTGAGGTCAAGGCAACACGACAGGTGTCAGACTGCCATGTACCCATATAGATCTCACTATAAACCAAATATGACAAGTCTAGGTATTATAGTTCCTGAGAAAAGGACTTGAATGTGAAACTATGTCGCAATGTTTATGTGCTTATTGAACCATGAAAACAAGGTCAAGGTCATCTAAAATATATGCTGCTGGAAAGGTCATCACTTGGTGGTGCTTTGGACCAAAGATGATGTTTGTATGTATTACCCTTGAAAAGTTATGAAGGTTTTAGAAAAAAGTTTACGCCGCCGCCGCCGTCGCCGTCGCCGGATTGCTATACCTATGTCTCGCCTTCAGCGACTTTCGTCGCAGGCGAGACAAAAACCAAGAGAGCAAGAATAAATCAAAAACCGAGACAGCAAGAATACATGAAAAACCAAGAGAGCAAGAATAAATCAAAAACCGAGACAGCGACAGCATGTCAAAACCAAGACAGCAAGAATAAATCAAAAACCAAGAGAGCAAGAGCAAATCAAAAACCAAGACAGCAAGAGCAAATCAAAACCAAAACAGAAAGAACAAATCAAAACCATGACAGCAAGAACAAATCAAAAACCATGACAGTATTAGCGAATCAAAATCAAGACAGCATGAGCAAATCAACACCAAGACAGCAAGAACAAATCAAAAACCAAGACAGCAAGAGCAAATCAAAAATCAAGACAGCAAGAACAAATCAAAAACCAAGACAGCAAGAACAAATCAAAACCAAAACAGGAAGAACAAATCAAAACCAAGACACCTAGAAAAAAATCAAAAACCATGAAAGTATTAGCAAATCAAAATCAAGACAGTATGAGCAAATCAACACCAAGACAGCAAGAACAAATCAAAAACCAAGAGAGCAAGAACAATTCAAAAACCAAGACCAGAACAAGTTTACAATAATAGAACAGACCTCCATCACATCTGTCTAGGCCCATGAAAAAATGATGCAGAATTAATTCCAGTAAATGCATCAAGGTCAAAGTGCAGCAAGATAAAGAATTTTTGTTTTTTACATTTTACAGTCAATGTCACTGGGCCTTCAAAATGATAAAATAGTGAAGTCAATGTGTAGCCTTCAAAATGAGAAAATTAGTCATGACTTAAGTCAGTTTAAGAAGACCCTCACACATTAAGATCTAAAATAGTGTTCATCTTGCTTATATGATAGTTTATCCACAACAAAATGTCTATCATTATTTCTTAAAGAAGGCAATTCAAAATTATTTAACACAACTTTTATTTAATCTAGCATTTGATTGGTCAAACCTGACCATCTAATACACTATTTACATGTTTGGACACATTACGTTCCCTGTCAAGTCTGGTTATGTGTCCATTGACAACTAAGTGAATGTTCAGGCTTCAATCTTGATTTGACAGTCAATAAAGTCCTCTTACAGGTTGGGCTACATGTTGCTTGTAAATTTTATTTTGGACAGTCAAATCTACAAATGACACTCCAGGACATTCAAATAATGTACTGTTACTGCTTAAATGTAAAGTTATTTAAATAGTGTACTTTTAAACAGTTATATAGTTGTATTTAGCAATATATTCACACTCCCCCTTATATCAAAATCTTCTTAGAAATCCCAGCACCCTCTCCCCAAAAGCAAAATTATTTAAATTTAAAGCCTACTCAATCCTTTACTATTGCATATATCTATTTTTTTCTCAATTTATTTACTATAAGGTATACTGGCCTTCATACAGATGATTATTACTGAACTATAGAATCTCTTTCCGCAGTCTCATCTAACAGCACGGAGCTCACTGATGTACCTATATCCTAAAGTAAGCTTTATCATCAATACCCACAGTACCACCAAACAAAGACTATATACCCTGTACTGAGGGGTGTCAGCTGGGGCTCTTTGTGTCACTGTTACAGTCAGGACAAAAGATTTTAACATTTGTGTATTGGATTATAGTAATACTGGCATGTGGCCAATACACATCCAAGTCAGGTGTAAAGACTATAGTTCAATAAAAGAGACAAAGAGAGAGATAACAAAATAAGGAAAGTAATTTGAAACAGATAAAGAAAAAAATGAACTTTTGACATTAGTAATTATTGGATTTAAAAAGAACTAGCATTTATATATATAATAAGCATTGTTTAAATTGGCTAAGTTTTAAAACTATTTCTCAAGTACTGAAGTACAGTACAGAAAGAGTGGTACCGTGACAAATCACTGTGATAGACGTGTCCCACTCTGAGAGTGGATCTAAATATCTTTTTTCCTATTTGAGATCATTTCCTACTCTCTTTTGTATTAAGAGTGGTGTATTATACCACTTAAAATGTAGAAAAAATAATTGAGATATCTCTTAAAGATAAAATGTTATTCAGTTTCACTCTCAGAGTGGGACATGTCTATCACGGTGATTTGTCACGGTACCACTCTTTCTGTACTGTAGGTGTAAATACTCTGTTCTTGAAAGGTAGAAATAAAATCATATTTTCATGGGTTACTCTTCAACATTGTAATAAATAGATATGTTTTGTACTGCTTATTTTATAAACTTCAATTAGTATAATAACTGTGAACATATATTCAATGCCATGACTGCTAAATGTATATAATTTGAAATAGAATTGAAAATATACAAACTAAATATTTACAAGCATGTTTAGTCACTTTTTTACAATTATCATTTGAATTTTTTTTTTCTAAAACCTGAATTCAACTGACTTCAATGTGGATACAATGTACAAATGTATATGCAGCAGGTCATTCAACCTATATTTAAACTCATATTCTTGGTTGTTTTGGCCATTATCATTTAGCCAAAGCAGTAGGAGCAAATTTAAATATCTGGTCCTAATGAGACAAGATGGTATGATATGCTTTCATGCAAATGGAGACCTTGCATGCTGGCATAATGAATTTCAAGCTCAGCATATGTTAGTCTAATTATATATATAAGTACCTAATTATTATAACAGGACATGTCAATATCATAAAAGTTTCTTGTCAAGATCAGGGATGATTTTGCTGACCACACAGACTTAGTTAAGAAGGGGTCCAACAGAAGCATAATACCACTATGTAATAAAAGAATCCTAATAATATTGACTTTCAATAGCGGAAATTCACTGAAAAATAGATGAAATGTATCCATGCAAGATAAGGCTGCCCTCTATCATGTCCATTTTTAAAAAAAAATTCCGTTGAATTTATAAAAGAACACATAAAACCATTCACTCTGCCAGTAATCAATGTAAAAATGAACAAATGTTCTTATATTACAGTACAGTGAAAATGGTAGGCCAGACCTCCTATTTTTCTTAAAGTAATTATGCAAATTTGGTGCAAATGTAGATGTATCTCATTAAAGCAAATGGTTCCACAACATTTTGCTACTAGAAGAAAAAGCAAGATGAGCAAATTGGCAACCATACTTTGCCAAGTGTAACCCAGATTTGTATTTTGGCACAATGGTCATTTATGATCACGTGTTTGAACTCTTTGTTCATATCATTGTACATGTCAAAATGTGACTCATTTTTTTTGGTTCCAAATTGATAATGAGAGTATTAAACAGTTTAATAATTATGTAAATATTTTGATGTCTGGTTCTGCCAATTTCCACATGTCCATATTGATTTTATATTATCTACTACTTTAATAGTATCTTTGTTCATATACT
>MJUU01000019.1:41779-84835 GCA_002080025.1 Modiolus philippinarum | reverse complement strand
TTTTTAATCCAGAATTTCGATAAATGACAATGCAAATTAGGGCTCCTATTAAGAGTTTATCCCAAATTAATGCTCAATAAAATGAATTTTCACGGCATCCCAGAAAAGGTAATTTCACCCATCTTTTAATTCTTTATAGAACATGTATTAATACTAATGTAAACATCAAGGCAATTAATTTGATGAAATATCATTGTCTTATAATTAATGCGAAGTTGAGAAATGGACTTCAATGCAAATCTTTAACACAGTCACTCAAGCATGAAATGTAGGCCAGAGTCAAACTACCCAGTGAACTATGTAGTACTATCAAAGATCTACCTATATACTGGCCTACTATCATTCTATCTCTTACAGTTTCTGAGAAATGTACTTACATGCAAAACTTGACTGGTTATATGGACGGAATGAAAGGACAGACAAGTGAAACACTATATGACCATTGCACATTCATGAGTGGGCTTTAAAAAAGTTTAAATCTATGCTGAATGAAAGGACATGGAGTAAATGCACATGATACAAAGTCTCTACAAATACATGGTAAAAAAAAAGAGGGTTCTTCATCTTGAGGTCACCATGAGACCTTCAACAATGAGCTTTGCCCATACCTCATAGTAAGTTCAAGACGGCCCCTGGCACCGGTTTGAGTGGAATTCATTGCTAAATGTCAAGCAACGCTACATCCATGTTTTTTCTGGTCATGGATGTGGGATTGTCAACAAACATTAATAAAACTGTCAAAGTGCTCTTACAATCACTGTCATCTGTTGCCCGACAAAAGCACTAGTGTCTTAAGCTAATGGACCATTAACACAGGGCACTCATCAAGTCGATTGTAAGAAAACTTGGCATTAAAATATAGTGAGATGTGGGCACTTTAAACAGGTGGTCAGAATAACAAAAAAAATAAAACAAATGCAAAATTTGAAATATATCCATATCATGAACAAGTACACCATAACTGAAATAAATAGAGAGTATACATCTCACGCACGGGGAATCTTTTTACGGACTCCACACTGCAGGAGAGACAAACTCCATTCGTAAATGTTGACAATTTTATTTATACATGGATATAAAAACAGGTAACCATATTCTGAAGGAAAAACATGTACCTATATTGTAGGTCTGATGGCCGTGGGGTATAAGCAGAAAGTGGGATTGGCCTTTTTAAGTAAGTAGGAAAGAGGATCGTGGCAAAAAAGACAACATCAAAACAGGAAAGGATGTCAAACGTGAAGCAGGAACCACTGAGAAATGGAAAAAAGGGAAGAAAAATTGACAGAATTTTGGGAAAGGGACCTCCATTCAGACCCCCTAATATGAGTCACATGCTGAATGGGGATTAAACATTTGATATTAAAAATTAGTGAATATTTCTAAGCAACCATACCCAATGGTGGTCTGTGGTTAAAATTTTCAGTGTACTTATGAATTTCTTAAGCCTTACACTAAAACTAATTCTCTTAACAACAGTAACTTGACAGTGTTCCCACAAATTGAAATGTCTATAGATTCAATCTATTTAATTTTTTTAATGTAATTAAATTTTCTATATGACGAATGATGTCACACCACAACAACCAATACACAAAAAATAAACATCAACGGCTGTGCTTCAATAATCATGTTATAAACAGAACATCTCAACAAAGATTAAGGTTTTACAAAGTGTTACAGGATTGTGTACAGATCAGGGCAACATACTTCAATGATTTTCATTATGTACAATACGTCCCTATTTAAAGTGCAGTGGAGATTAGGATTAATATTTAAAGAAGTCAGATGATCATGATCTGATCGTAGCGATATTACAATTAGTAATTAAAAAGACGGACTACATCATGTATATCTCTACAATGGTCGGTCTGGTGATCTTTATCTCATGACAGTGATACAATGATAATCTAAGAGTACTGAATTATAATTAAGAATGATAGATCTTACGTCTACAATTAAATTAAATTTCATTCATCATTCCCCCTTGCATCCCCCCTACCCTCAACTCAAAAAGTAATGGTGCATATATCATACCCCACAATTTTAGCAAGTTTCAATGGGGCACAACTCCAGGACTTTTTTAGGCTATTTGACCAACAATATAGAATTTTTTGTAGTCAACTACTTACACACCAAGTTTGAAATTTTTGACAGAAAGACAGAGGGATGAACACATGGCTAAGGGCTACGTATACAACTTTTTTATTTTTCATTCAAACACTTAAATAAATGAAATTTTGTATAGAATTTCACGGTATATATTTGTATATACGTATTGCACCTCAAAATAATTTAAAGATACAAATGTACATTAGCCCAAGACAAGTTATTTCTATGTTTGGCGTCAGCGCATGCATTTAAAAATGTGTGATTTTAGGAGAAAACAAACAAGGGATATTTTCCGTTTTCTTGTTAAAATCCAGATTTTTGGGTGTTTTTCTGCCATCGTTAAATTTTTTGTACGCCCAATATACCATCACCTGAACACTTCTAGCTTAAGCTTTGATTAATAAGGCAACAAATATATACTACTACTAGAAACTTAAAAAAAAAACTCGATCTGAATAAACTGAAATGGGTTCAACAGAATTGACTTTTAATGTACATAATTCACAAATCACAATTTTTTGATTTCAAAAATTGTCCTCCTTGTTTTTTATTTTGTTTTTGTTTGTTTGCCTCCCACCCGCCCACATTTCAAAAATAAAGTTGACGCAAAACAAAGAATTAAATTGGTTTGGCCTTATCTATTTATCCAGACATGAGCTCCGCATTTTTTTTCATTCTTCACAATTTTAAGAATGATTACAACTATTTACTTGATTCATATTATCTAAGGTACATGTAGTGCAAGTCTTGCTCAATTCAAGAACTTCTGTGTAGAGTTGAACCTTGATGCATCAAGAAAGGTATAAATAAAACTTTGTTTCCAAATGGTGACTATTAGTCTCATTCAATTTTTAAAGCTTCTTGATACATAAATACATGACAAGTAGTCCTTTAAGAAAATATCTGAAACTGAGGTTCTGTATCACAACCCTCAGATGTCATATTATGGTTAGGTTTCATTTTAGAATCGTAATTTTATCGCTAAGTGTGAGAAATACAAACTTTGTTGTAAATTTGTCCAGAATAAGACAAGACTTGAACAGAAATTTGAAGTTAAATCACTTACTATAATTGATCAATTAAGTACTTAATGATAAGACATTTCACTTTTATAACTTGACTTTGAATTGTTCAGTACAACACGTACAAATATAAAATTTTTTATACAAGGTGTATTTTTCTCAGCTCAGGATTTTCTTATACCAACAGATGAGTCAGAGGAATGGAAAATTTTTCCGTTGAAGACAAAGAAAGAATGATTTCAGGGCTACTAAATTATTCACATATTGAAATAAAATATAACTATTCCTTATAATGTTTTGCTGGAACAACAGATGTTTTGTAATGGCTGCTTTTTTTATGTACTGTAATTAGCTATAGGAAATGTATTGAGTTACTAAAATATATATGATAAAATTTGTGATTATCAATATACAAAAACAACCAGTCCATACTGGCAGACTGAAACAGAAGGACCAAATTTCAGTAAATTATATCCCACCAGTGAACAATATGCAATTAGGTGACAAAGTAGTCAATTTTTAGACGTACCTTGGATTTTATTACTTTCCTGGTTATTTTCACGAGTATATATATTATTTTTGCTTTATTTGATTCTGAAAAGATGCAAAAATTGATTTGAGTATTGCAAAATATAATTTATATGAGACTCTATAAAGTGATGTCTAAAGTAAATGGTAACAAATCATACATATTTCAGTCCACCAAAAATAAAGTCAAATAATTTTGAAAGAAATGGTGAAATCAATGTCACCCATAGGCCTGTCATGGGTTTCTTGATTACCGGATTATCAGGGTATTCTTTTAATGATTATTTGATTATGAGGGCATTTATTTAATGATAATTTGATTACTAGCTTGCATTTTTATATATTTTTTGATTACCAAGGCAAAAATTTATTGATTACCAAGGCAAAAATTTAATGATTATTTGATTCCTAGGACCTCCCCCCCTCCCATGAGGACCCTCACCCATGAATCAAAATAAACCACTTGTAGCTGTTTTACCTTAATTTTTTTGTTTTGCTGGAATAGTCTTAGGAAAAATACCTTACAGTGAACTGTCACTACAAGATACTTTTTTCTATATGAACCTCCATAATTGAAAATTATGCATTTAAGGTGTCTTAGTGGTATTATACAGCCATTTTTGTTTAATAGGTGTTCATTTAGGTTTCATTCATAAAGAAATTTAACAAAATAGTTATCTAAAATGTAAAGAAAGTTCACAGGTTTTAAAATTTTTATTCCTTATAACTTTAAAAAAAATGGTGAACTAAAACACATTTGCTTAAAATCACAGAACACAGAAATTATACAAGGGAGATAATTTGATAAAATATCACTAGAGAAATTACAATTTGCAATTTATCTCTCTAACTACATTTTGTATAACGGTGACCCGTAATTTTTATTTTTTATAGGTAATATATATAATAATCTCAAAACACATGCTACAAATTAAGTATGAACAAAATCTATAAAAGACATTTAAAGCTATTCTCTCATATAATCATTTTTCCTATCATTTCTTTGTAAAATACTTAAAATTTTCAATTTCAGTTTTTGCACTTAAAAAATTTATTTTATAATACAATTATGTTTTTACACAGAAAATTTCACAAAATTCTATAATCGGAAAATAATACCCTGCAGACACCTTAAACAATAAAATAATTTCAAATTCTCAACAGGATTCTAACATCTACTACCAATATGCAACACTAGCAAAAAGTAACATTTTGCAACATGTTTTTTTTACAAGGAAAAAATACTGATGACAGGGCAGCAGACAGGAAAAATCTTTTTAAAATGTTTCATTAAAATCTATTAACTGGACTGAAATAGTAGTCTTACATCTTATTCTTACATTGATGTAGGACATGTCACAAAGAAGGAATGGAATTTGACCATTTAACTTAAAGAAATCACTCAGTCATGTGTAAAATAAAAGTCATAGACACCATTTGAAGCATAAATTGCAGTTACCATCCAAAAATGCATGATGTATACCGATACGGTTGATGTGGGACATGTCAGTAAGCAAAAAAGGACTTAAACCATTCTACCTAACCAAGGTGCTCATGGGTAAAATGTAGGTCAAAGGCAGCATCATATTAATTTAAAAATTTGAAATTATTTAATTAGCTAGGTAGAGAAATCATATTTACACTTCAGTGATTTAACCAGTTAAAGGCCAGATTATTGTAGGTAGATCCACCCCCTAAAATTAACTCACTAAATTAATCTATTCATTTTATTGGATATGCAAATCTCTTTGTTTGATTTATCTTATTTATACTAATTCAAGTCTTTTATTGTTACATTTCTTGATTGATCTCTGAACAGTTGTTTCCAAAATACTGTATTTTGTATCCACATGTGTAAGGCCCGGAAGAATTTTTGTCAGTCGTTTACTAAATTGGTTAAGGCAGGCCTTTCCATCCAATGTTGTCGGTAGTGGGCACAAGATATTCAGGAAAATTCCTTTGGAAGTTCATAAAGACTTGAGGTGGTGGAACAAATTTCTCCCTAAGTATAATGGTATTTCTATTATGTTTCTTGAGGAATGGTCCAAACCAGACGAAATTTTTTCTAGTGATGCTTCTTTAGAAGGTTTCGGAGCAATTTCTTCAAATCAATTTTCCTTCGAGTGTCATTAAGAATGCTCATATCAACTGTTTAGAACTTTTAGCTATTGTTATAGCTGTTAAAATATGGGGTCATTCATTTAAAGGGAAAAGGATTTTGATTCATTGTGACAACGAGGCTTCTGTACAAGTTTTGAATTCAGGATCTTCCAAAGACAGTTTTATGCAGAACTGTTTGAGGGAAATTTGTTATATAGCGGCTATTTCAATTTCAAATCAGAGCCAAACATATTGAAGGTGAGAAAAATAGGCTTGCTGACTGCTTATCACGTTGGCACTCGCAAAAAAATTTAGAGAACAGTTTTTTGCTTCTATTGATGCTTGTCAGTATGAAAAGCTTTCAGTTCCAGATTCTATATTTGCCTTTCTTAACGATTGGTAATTATTTTCTTTCTTTACAGAATTACAAGTACTGAAGTTTCAATGTAAAGATTCCGCTAGGCATGCTTATGCCAAAAGTACCTACAAAAATTTAAAAATACAGTTCGAGCCTTATTTCATTTTTTGTTTATTTTTTGAATTTCAATCCATACTGTCTTCAGTGCAAATTCTAGTTTTATATGAACAGTTCTTAAGTAGAAGTTTCAAATCAGTCGAATCAATTAAAAACTATATCAGTGCAATAAAGCTGTTACATTTATTATTAAACCTAGACATGTCTCAGTTTGAATCTCTTCATTTGAAATTAGTATTAAAAGGATTCTCTAGAATTAAACAGCATACCCCTAACCAAGCATTACCCATAACTCCACATATTTTACTTGATATTTATAGAAAGCTGGACATGACTAGTCATAGAGATGCAACTATTTGGTGTTTATTTTTGCATGCCTTTTTTCTGATGTTTCGGAAATCAAATTTAGTACCTGATTCATCTAAGAGTTTTAATCCTCAAAAACAGCTTTCTAGGAATAATATTTCATTTGATGAGGAACGAAATGTTTTACTGATTAAAATATGTTGGTCTAAAACTATTCAGTTTGGGGAAAGAGAGTTAGAGATACCTCTAGTTTCTATTCCAGATTCACCTTTATGTCCAGTTCAAGCTTACCTTCATATGAAATCTCTTCAGTATATTCCTGGTGACAAACCAGCATATTGTTTCGTAGTTAAAAATAAGATTTCTGCAGTTACATATAGACAATTTCAAAAGATTCTAAAGAAATATATTTCTGAAATAGGTTTAAATTCCAATTTATATTCCACACACAGTTTTAGAAGAGGGGGCACAAGTTGGGCTTTTTCAGCTGAGGTTCCAACAGAACTAATTCAGTTGTATGGTGATTGGAAAAGCAAAGCTTATAAGAGATATTTAAAATTTAATTTGGAAGATAAAATAGCAGTAGCTAGAAAAATGACTTCACATATTTCTAAAATGTTTTCATAATTCTTACAGGACTTTATATTCAAAAAAGGGCAACCATAGTCTCAGCCTCCATACGGTGGATACCTAAGTATGTTACAAATATTCATGGATGTACTACACAATCCTTACGTGGTGCTACTATTGGAAAATTCACTGAACTGGTCACTTCAGGGAGGGTAGTTTTAAGTTCAGTACATTTTGTAATTATTCAAGTAGGAACCAATAACATATCTGCTTCACATTCTGTTGATAGAATTATTTCATATTATGGAGACCTGATTCATGCTTTAAAATCTAAAACCAATGCCAAGTTAATTTTCATTTCTATTTTGCCATGTCTTAAAGACCACAAAGAAACAGTGCACAAAGTAACATCTGTAAATTGTCAATTAAAAAAGTTATGTCAAAGAAGAAACATTTTTTACTGCAATTTGTATAGAAGTTTTCTTTTCAATAATTTTCCAGATGCTTCATTGTTTGCCCCAAATGATGGGCTGCATCTAAATAATGCTGGTACAGAACTACTTAGAAAGAAAATTATTAATATTATTAAACATCAGAGTGTATATTAAGTTTTTGTTAAATTGTATACTAAATATATTCTTTTTTCTCTTTTCAGGGAGCTGACATCCTGATTATGATGCTGCTTTCCTTTTCTGACTACTCAGGATCTATATACATTCTGAGTTTGTCTTCGTTATTCCCTTTCATTATATCATGCATTTTGAAAGGTACATACGTGTGAAGAGAAAAAAGAATATATCTATATTTTAACAAGTGTATTTTTTAAATGTTGAACTTTTATTTCTTCATTTTTGGCGGCCTAAAAAGGCTTGGCGGACTTTTGCCAAAAATATATGAGTGTTGGATATATGATTATTATTATTAATATTTATTATTTATATTTATCATTTTATTTATTGGTATTGTACATGTATTTATTTATTTATTTGTATGAATTTGAATTTATTTGAATGCCAATACAAGTAATACTTATATCGACTTTTCTTTTATTTCAATCCTGGATAATTATATTAATTTAAAAATTTTAAATTATTTAATTAGCTAGGTAGAGAAATCATATTTACACTTCAGTGATTTAACCAGTTAAGGCCAGATTATTGTAGGTAGATCCACCCCCTAAAATTAACTCACTAAATTAATCTATTCATTTTATTGGATATGCAAATCTCTTTGTTTGATTTATCTTATTTATACTAATTCAAGTCTTTTATTGTTACATTTCTTGATTGATCTCTGAACAGTTGTTTCCAAAAACCCGCCCTCCCTCCTCATCAATATTTATAATTAGGTTTCATTGTATTAGCGGACTTTTGCCAAAAATATATCAGTGTTGGATATATGATTATTATTATTAATATTTATTATTTATANGCAAACAGGAAGTGGGCACCCGACAAACTTGAAAATTGCTTACACAATACAACTCATCATTTCCAAGCTTCAGACCAAATTTCAAATCATTCCCACATATAGAAGCAAGAAATCTGTGACGGAAAAAATTGTTGACGGACAGACGGACAGACGGACAAAGTGAAAACTATAGGGCACCCGCATCTCGATGCGGGGCCCTAATAAAAGACATTTAAAGCTATTCTCTCATATAATCATTTTTCCTATAATTTCTTTGTAAAATCCTTAAATTTTCAATTTCAGTTTTTGCACTTAAAAAATTTATTTTATAATTTTAACTACAATACAATTATGTTTTTACACAGAAAATTTCACAAAATTCTATAATCGGAAAATAATACCCTGCAGACACCTTAAACAATAAAATAAATTCAAATTCTCAACAGGATTCTAACATCTACTACCAATATGCAACGCTAGCAAAAAGTAACAATGTGCAACATGTTTGTTTTACAAGGTAAAAATACTGATGACAGGGCAGCAGACAGGAAAAATCTTTTTAAAATGTTTCATTAAAATCTATTAACTGGACTGAAATAGTAGTCTTACATCTTATTCTTACATTGATGTAGGACATGTCACAAAGAAGGAATGGAATTTGACCATCAAACTTAAAGAAATCACTCAGTCATGTGTAAAATAAAAGTCATAGACACCATTTGAAGCATGAATTGCAGTTACCATCCAAAAATGCATGATGTATACCAATAAGGTTGATGTGGGACATGTCAGTAAGCAAAAAAGGACTTAAACCATTCTACCTAACCAAGGTGCTCATGAGTAAAATGTAGGTCAAAGGCAGCATCAAACATGCATTGCAGCTATCATTCCTAAGAGAATCATGCATATTTGCTTTAATGTGGGACATGGCAGTAAATGGGAATGAAATATCCATTTGTTCTAACCAAGCATATAGCTCATGCTTAAAATATAGGTCACAGACAGCATCTGAAGCATGCATTAAAGCTTTCATCTCAATATGCATCATGCATTCCAATATGGTTGACAAACACATGATTGATGGACGTCTCAGTAGGAATGGACTTTAACATTCCATCTTATCAGCTCATCATGCAGATGTGGACACCAATGCCGATGCTAGGGTCACTTCATGAGGTGAGCTAAAATTTGCATTAAAATTGGACTAAAGCTTTAAATCATTCAGGTACACGTAGTATCTTTTATTAGCAGGTACTTATTGAGAGGATTAGAAATGCCACATTAAATTCATTGACTTACTACAGAATGGCCATTCTCTAATTAAGAAACATGACGAATGCATGAAATGCTGTCAAAAATCTAACATACAATTAATTTTATATATACATCAAAATCTGTGAAAACATCCACTTTCCTTTTTTCTAAAATGAACAATTTTGCGCCTGTCCCAAGTCAGGAATATGTTGGTCATTGGCTTGTCCTTGTCTTCTTATAAAATTTTAGTTTCTTAATTCGGGTTATTGGATGTTTGTTTCCATTGATTTATTCACTTAACTTTTTGGGGGCCATTTAGGGCTTGCTATATGGTGTGAGGTTCCTCACTATGTTGAAGACCCTATAGTGACCCCTAGATGCTTTGTTTTGGGTCGTTTAAACCAGGAGATGGGATGTTGTCTCCTTAACATTTTCCCCATTTCCTTTCTTTTTCATATACACACAATTCCAAAAACAATTCAACATTTAGCATTCGAACACACACACATGAAAGTCTGTTATTTTCAAAAGAAATATTCATTAAATACAGCTTCTTCAATTTATTATACATGTACCTCATATCAAATCAAATGCATTTTCGTAACATTTTTAAGGAAAATAAATATTGGTTTGTAACACATACAAGACAATGCTCATTTGTAGACCCCTGAACATTTTTAGAAGAGGTTACGTATATTTTTGCTCTAATAAAAACATTTCTGGAAGTAAGAAAATCTTGTACAACTTATTCCAAAATGTAGTGTGTGAGCTACCGAATATTACTGCCCCAAGACATTCATATATGTTCTCCTACCTTACACCGTTTCTTGTTATGATGAAATGACAGCTGATTTTGACTTGGATATTAGTACTGAATACAAACAAAAACAAATTACGTACTTTTAAACCTAATGGATGTATGCCAATAGATGTCCTATACTTTAATCTTTTGGTTATATGCCAATCCACCAATGATAGATCATACCAATTTGTAGATATTGATTATTGATTTTGTTTTAAAAATAAAATAAGGAACCTGACAAATGAGTACAAAAAGTAAAAGTCGTGTTTTGCAAATATATTCAAGACCTTGGCGAGCTTTCAAAATCAGCAATCAATTTTATATCCAATTTGATGACTGTCAATTTTACATACCACTTCTTACTATTTCAATTATTACACAATCTTTTCTAAATATTGTCCTGTGGAAGTATTTATATTTGTTGACATCAATTTTTGGTGGTTTTCAAAAATATCACTATTTCAAGGGTAATAAAACGAAATTCTTGGTTTCAAATTCTTATATGCAGTATAACTCAAGAAAAAAAATTCCATTTCGTTGGGAACTTAATTTCATGGTTTTAGCGAACCATGAATTCCACGAAAATTGGAACCCTATGAACAATGGTACTTTCAGAGAACATTGTACATGTACATTGTATATGACTTCCAGATGCAGCTTTTGGTTTCAAGACGGAGAAGACAGAATGATGTTGAAAAAATGATGGAAGTCTCCACAATTTTGTCTTAATCAAACACATTGGCTTGTTCAAACAACAGTTGAAGAAAAGGTCAAAAGCCAATTACACATATGGATGACCATCCTCATCTCGGCCATACTAAACTACAGCCAGATACTTACCATGATAAATCACTGTGATAGACGTATCACTCTATCTAGTGAATTATGTATAGTTTGTTGTCTCCTTGACGTTTACCCCATTTCCTTTCTTTTTCATATCTATTTCTCCCTTTATCTATCCAGGTGATTTGTTCAGCATTTAAAGTGATGCAGTCTACTTCTTGACATGCAAAAGAAATTATGTTAAGAGATCAATCAGGAAAAGAATTATATTCGGACATTTAAAAATTTAGAGTGATACATCTATCAGTCTATCAGTGATTAATCACGGTAAGTCTCTGGCAGTACTGTATACCAAACACAGAGACATGTGGAAGCTTTTTGACGATAAAACAAAACATACATAAGAAAGTAATACAAAGTAAAGTATAAAAAGCAGAACAATATTCATCTGCATTTTCAGAACATCATTCGATGCAAAATTATTTGTAAAGCTGCTCCATATTATGGATAAAATGTTGAACCTACTTAGAAACTGATTAGATCACATTGTAACCCAAGGTCAAAAGAAATATGGTAGACAAACAGACCAATGGACATTCCAAATATTGCTGTCTTACATCTTAAAGTTACTGAGAATCACACATAACCACAAAAAGCTTGATATGGTCATAATCATTACACCTTGAAATTGAATTACAGCTCCTGGCTGAACAATAAAGGGGTCACAATTTTCTCAATTTTACTTTTAGTCATAACAATTGAAAAAATGTAAATTACGAACAGTGTAAAGAAATGTTGCAAATCTGTAAAATGTCTTAATCTCTGTAAGCCTAACCTTTAAACACTGAAATTTTTATGAATTCAATGCGAGAACTGTCGTAGATTCTATACTTCATTATGTTTTGGCAATATGCAGTTTCTATATTTATTATAGAATAAATCAAAAGAGAATGTGTTCAGTGTAAGTTTTGATATATACAGGTCACATGAACTATTAACTTTAAAGACATTAATTTTGATAGGAGACTGATATATAAACAAATTAAGTTCCCTTGTGGATAAGTATTGGAAAAGTTACTAATATTGTTGAAAATCAAAATAGCTTGTACTTATCTATTGATATACTTGTACCCAGAAAATCAAGAATTTTTATATTCAAATTGCAGAAAAATCTTGGTTGCAAGTTAATTTGATAATGCTTATTAGGTGGATAACTAATTTGAAAAGAAAATGACAAAACAAAGTCCAAATAATACTACTATACTAATATTCTCATAAACTGTTAACACATGATATTTCTCACTACCTAATGCATCATATTGATCTACAGTAGTAATTATATGGAAATCTAAGTCATTGTAAGTCTAAAACTGTCCAACATCTCATTGCTAAAATCTTGTTGTAATCTTTATGCATGACCGAGTGGTCAAGGCCATCATTTGGATGAGCAATCAGTGTGTATTCCTCAAGAGGCAACTAACATGTAAATGTCAAATATCAAGAGGCTAGGATGAACAGTAATAAGCAATTCCAAATTTCATGGTCAATGGATGTTGACTGCAGAGGCATCTATATAGACGTAGGATGCCATTGAAACTGATCTCTGCTGATGCTAATGCAACTACATAGAAATATCAATGGGCTACCATGAGTGGTTAATGTTAAACAGACAATAGATAAAACTTAAATAGTTGATAAACAGTGTAAACTTTCAAAGTCAGTGGAGCGTGACTGCAGGTACATAGAAAGAAAATGCAAATAAAACTAATCTGTACTGATGCTAATGCATCTGCATACAAAATATTAATGGTTGATGCTATACAGACATGGGTATCATGATCACGAGTATCGCTGTGAAAAATAATGCAGCAATTTGAAAATGTCTCCCACAATAGTTTCATTCTAGGCTTTTTCACAGTTAATGCAGACATGTTGGATAGGGAGGGATCCGTAGATTTTCTGGAAAAGGGGGGAAAATGGTACAAAAGTTCAAGACAGTGTAAGTGGTTTGTGTAAGCATACTTTCTTTCCGGCGTGCAGAATTTCCAGGTATTTAAACAATCTATTGTATTTCTACCATTGTGTTTATTCCGTCACAGTCAGTACTCCATTGTGATTGGTCAATTAGATGTTGTGGATATTCTACCCTAGCATTTTATCCAAAAGGAAGGAATACACTGCCGGAATGAATCCCCTGTTACATTTGTTTAGCAACAATGCTGTAACCATGATGGTTTCTAGCATTTTACTACTTCAAATTCTATTTCCTTTCAGAAATACACCATTTCAGGGTCATGACAGTAAGTAGGGCCATATTGGGTGGGGAAATATTTTACACTCCCTCTACAGGTCATGTCCACACTGCGTTCTACAGTATAAAATATTTTTGTGGCATTGCATAGAAAAAACAGCTAGTCCTTAAATACTTTAAAACCATTTCTACCAAACTGCAAACCAGCCTTTTTGCTTGTGGTGCACTGCTCAATAATATTAATGTATATCAACTGTAAATAAACTTTGAATTGAATTTTTTTTTATCAATTGCCAGGTCGTGTGACAAGTACTCAACAAGTAATTTCTTGCTTTATTCTTGTCACATGGCCTGGCCATTGATGGAAACATGCCTTTATCAGTTTCTGCTACTTTTGGTGTAACATTCGTCTTTAACTTGTGAATATTTCGAAGACTGAACGAGTATGCCATTAGATACATGTAATTTATGGCCCTATAAATTATCCTCTGCACAGGCACTTAATTCCTACGACCGATACTATGTCTTTCAGCGAAGGGTGTTTTGAAGACGTGTCTGCACTGACCCACTTTATGCAGATTAAATTTCAAATCAACACAGTCTTAAAATTCGGTCAATGTAAACAATAAATATGAACAAAAATCTAATGGACTGATATCAATACTTATTTCGCGTTGACAATGATTACCTGTGTGGGCACTGTGGTGCTACAGATGCAGATTCACCATTTGTTTACACTCGCATCCAAGGTGCTTGAATCCGCCATGAAATAATAGATCACGTGATCAAGCTCACTTCCTGTTTTATTTTGTTATGGAAAACCATTAGTGATTCTTTTTTTCCCCAAAAAGTGGCCAACAATTCCACATAAAATATTTGACACAAAAAGTACTTGTTGACAAGTACTTTTACAAGTTAGAATTTAACTTTCTTTAAAAAAAAAGGATATACTGAAATGAAATGTTGAAAATTCTCATATTGCACACCCATCTAAATTAACTGAAACACAAGGGTTTGGTAAAGAATCATCATAAATTGCATCCAAAACTTGATTAAATCAATTCAAATTGAATACATTTAAGAAGTTTTGTAATAGATATGAACATGTGATATCTAAATATGGCGTTACTCGTAAACAGCTTATTACTATTGGCATTTGTAGTCCTCAATTTTATGGAAATGTTGTTAAAAAATGCCAGAAACTGATTAAAAATCCAGAAAAGCTGGGACGCAACTTACATTCTTTACATAATAGGGGATATCAGCAAGATATTCTGCTTGCATCCGTTAAATTAGCTTTGAGACCTAGTGACCGGAAAATTTTGCACACATACTGGCCTCTCACTGATACTTCCGATGTTTACTGAAATTTATGATGATTCTTGACCAAACCCTTCGGGAAGTTTTGAGTTTGATTTTTCATCCGACAGTGTTCTACCAGCAGACTAGGCTCTTTGAGCTAGCTGACAGTTTAGCTGCGAGCACCCCTTGACCCATCTTTCAAAATTACATATTGTCTTTTTCTCTCGTTTCAAGATTGTGGTCATGGAGTGGGTTTTATTCGTATGTTTTTATACTATAGGGAAACGGGACAGATAAAGGGGAGGTTTTGGTACCCATAAACCGGTTTAACCCTACTGCTGGCTTTTGCTAGTGCCGGTACCAAGTCCGGCTGTCCCAAGTTCTTATCGTTGTCTACGTTTGTCTTTTGTCTTATACATGTTTTTCTTGTGTAATTCCCTTGCAAATTGTTGCATGTAATTATAATTTTCAGCCATTGTAGGTGTTTGCTGTTATCAATTTTTTAACACTAATTTTGCTTGGATGTTGATCTGCCATCAGACTAATATGCATATGCAAGGTTACATGATCCTGCCATGCATAGTGACTGAGATCTGAACTCATCCAAAAACTTGAATGTAAATCAATCAAGCATAAAATATAGGTCAAAGTGACCTAATTTTGCCTTGATGCTGACCTACCATAAAAGATGCATGCATGTGTAAGGTTAGATGATCCTACCATTTGTGTCTGAGATCTGAACTCAGACATAAACTTGAATGTAAGTCAGTCAAAGTGACCTAGTTTTGCCTGGATGCTAACCTGCCATTGGAGATACATTCATGTCCAAAGTTAGATGATTCCACCATGTACAGTGACTGAGATCTGAACTCGGACATTAACTTGAATGTGAGTCACTCAAGCAGAAAATGTAGGTCAAAATGACCTAATTTTGCCTGGACGCTGACCTACCAACATAGATACATGAATATGCATAGTTAGATGATTGTACTGTTTATAGTTACTGAGATATGAATTGGATGTATATTTGAATGTAAATCACTCAAGCCGAAAACATAGGTCAGAGAGACCTAATTTTCTTGGGAGTCAACACAAGATGCACCTGCATGCAATGTTTGATGACCCTACCCTGCATACGTACTTAGATATACACCCAAATGAGGACGTGGACACCGGAGGTACTCAAATAGTCCCCCTCAACTTTGTTGAGGCAAACTAAAAATGTGTATTTATTCTACTGAGAAATGTTGATAAGAATTCAAGCATGTGCCCAAAGTGTCTATGTAAATCAATTCAATTTATAGTTTTACAGCAAGTCTAGTCAAGTCAAGTCATTCAATCAGTTCTACTTAAACTACGGAAGTTTTTCAACTGTGAATCTAAGCAATTTTCATAATTCTGTATATTAGACAATTTACTGTTAAGAAATCAATTTGAACTAGAGCTTTCGACGAATGGCAGCCAGTTATACCCCTGCTAGTTGAACCATGAATCAATATGGCAAGGGTTAATTTAAGTGTGTGTGGACACAATACAGTTGTGGACATAGTACAAATGTGGACACAATACAAGTATGGACACAATGATATACCTCCCCTTTTTTCCAGAAAATATTCAACACAAATTATCTCCCCTTCAAACTTTCAGACAGCAACGATACGACTTCATGCACATCTTGAGGTTGTAATCTACATCTGTGTAACATTTCATCAAAATACCACTACCTGTTTAAGATGACATGTGCTGACAAGGTTCTTTTTCAATTAATATATTCGAAGATGAATTATCTCCCCTTCAAAATTTCAGGCAGCAACTATATTACTTCCTGCACATCTTCAGGTGGTGCACTACGACTGTGTAACATTTCATCAAAATCCAAGCCGCTATTTAGGAGAAAATGCGCTGACATGGTTCATCCTCCCCCCACCTCTTTTCTGGAAAATATTCAGACCAATTATCTTCCCTTTAAATTTTCGAGGGCAACCATATTATTCATGTACATCTCCAGGTGGTGTACTACAACTGTGTGACATTCCATCAAAATCCAAGCAGCTGTTAAAGAGAACGTGCACTGACAAGGTTCCTCCCCTCCTTTTTGCCCCAAAAAAATTCAAAGACGAATTATCTCCCCTTCAAAGTTTCGGACAGCAACCATTTTACTTTATGCACATCTTCAGATGGTGTACTACTACCTTTGTAAAATTTCATCAAATCTAAGCAGCTGTTTAGGAGAGCATGCGCTGACAAGGTATATGGACGGACAGATGGACAGACAGGGCGATTCCTATATACCCCCCACCACCAAATTTTATTTGCTGGGGTATAACAATTGCAATAGGTTGATGGCCAGTGTCAGGATTGATCTGAAGTAACATCTTGAGCAACTAGGATTTACCAGAATAGCCTCTTGAATTAACTCCACAATTCAATGAACTGAACACCTGTAATTACTGGAAGGCTGAATTTTGTTGATAGGTGCACATCTTATTTGTTGCTATTACTTGATAATTACCTTTTTAATATATAAAACATACCATATAGTCACTGGCGTTAATTGAAATCTGTCACCTTATTACACATTAAACCTGAAATGTTGAGTACATATTATTGGTGAATATTTTAGAAACAAAGAGCCCTATGTCCTAGTGAACCACAAAATATACACCTGCTCTCCTGTAAAGAACAATATGGAAAGACAGAAATGTAACTAGTCAGTAAACATGAAGTAATGTATGAATACAGCCGAAAATGAAGGACAAAGTATATAAGTTTCCCATACTAAAACTTAACACCAAATTTCTGGTAGCTGAGTTTTGGGGTTGCTAAGAAAAGTATCACGAAAAATCCATTTGGAATATTAAAACAAAAGATATTTGCAATCAGTGAACAGGATGTGGCTATTCTATTTGGGCAAAAAGGGGAGGCCCAGTATAGGACCTCATTTTGAAGCACCATAACAAACAAGAGCTGTCGCCGAATGGCAACAAGGTATACCCCTACTCATTGAACCCTGGATTAATATGGTAAGTGCAAATTTAAGAGTGTGTGGACACAATTCAGCTGTGGACACAGTACAAGTGCAGACACCATACAGGAATGGACACAATGATTTAACTAGAGGCTCAGAGACTTAGCCTGTATCGCTCACCTGACAAAATGCTTCTATGCCATGCATGTTCAAAAATGATGTTTATTACCATTGGGGTCTAATGTTTAGCTTAATGTTCTACATTAGCACCCGTTTTTTTTTTCTGATCCTATTGAAATGAGTAATTTTTGCAAAGGACCTTCTATACATTTAGTTAAATTTGCTTGAATAGTTTAAGAGAAGATGATCAAAAGGATGGTTTTTCATACTGGGCTCCAATGTTAAACTATGTTCTGCACTGGTGGCCATTTTTGTTATAGGATGTAAATGAAATGAGCAAATTTTGTAAAGTACCTTTAGTACATCATTCCTGTAAAGTTTGGTTGAATTTGTTTCAGTGGTTTCAGTGGAGATGATGAAAATGTTATTTTTCCCATAGGGTATAATGTTTAACCTGAGTTCCGCGCTGACCTTCATGTTTTTCGTCAGATCACAACAAAATGAGCAATCTTTGTTTAGGACCATTAGTACATCATTCCTGTCAAGTTTGATTGAATTTGCTTCAGTGGTTTCAGAGGAGAAGATGAAAATGTGATTTTCCCATAGGGTTCAATGTTAAACTATGTTCCGTGCTGGCGGCCATTTTTTTTCTCAGATCGGAATGAAATGAGCAATCTTTTTTAAGGATCTTAAGAACATCATTCCTGTAAAGTTTGGTTGAATTTGCTTCAGAGGTTTAAGAGGAGAAGATGAAAATGTGATTATCCCATAGGGTCCAATGTTGAATTATGTTCCGTGCTGGCAGCCATGTTTTTTATCGGATTGTAATGAAATGAGCAATCTTGTTTAGGACATTTAGTACATCATTCCTGTAAAGTTTGGTTGAATTTGCTTCAGTGGTTTCAGAGGAGAAGATGAAAATGTGATTTTCCCATAGGGTCCAATGTTAAACCTTATAAGTTCCGCACTAGCAGCCTTTTTTTTTCAGATCAGAATGAAATTAGCAATCTTTGTTAAGGACCTTTAGTACATAATTCATGTAAAGTTTGGTTGAATTTGCTTCAGAGGTTTAAGAGGAAAAGATGAAAATGCTATTATCCCAAAGAGTCCAATGTTCCGTGCTGGCGGTCATGTTTTTAATCAGATCGTAATGAAATGAGCAATCTTTGTTTAGGACCTTGAGTACATCATTCCTGTAAAGTTTGGTTGAATTCGCTTCAGTGGTTTCAGAGGAGAAGAAGAAAATGTAATTTTTCCCATAGGGTTCAATGTTAAACCTTAGTTCTGCGCTGGTGCCAATGTTTTTTATCAGATGGGAACAAAAGGAGCAATCTTTATAAAGGATCTTTAAAACATCATTCCTGTAAAGTTTGGCTGAATTTGCTTCAGTGGTTTCAGAGAAGATGAAAATGTGATTTTTCCCATAGGGTCCAATGTTAAACCTAAGTTCCCCGCTGGCCGCCATGATTGTTATAGGATTGGAATGAAATGAGCAATCCTAGTTAAGGACCTTTAGTAGATCATTCCTGTAAAGTTTGATTGAATTTGCTTCAATGGTTTCAGAGGAGGAGATGAAAATGTGATTTTCCCATAGGGTCCGATGTTAAACTATGTTCCGCGCTGGCGGCCAGGTTTTTTGTCGGATCAGAATGAAATGAGCAATCTTTGTTAAGGACCTTTGGTAGATCATTCCTGTAAAGTTTTGGTGAATTTGCTTCAGTGGTTTCAGATCAGGAGAAGATGAAAATGTGATTTTTCCCATAGGGTCCAATGTTAAACCCAAGTTCTGCGCTGCTGCCATGTTCTTTGTCTGATCAGAACGAAATGAGCAATCTTTGTAAAGGACCTTCCATACATCATTCCTGTAAAGTTTGGTTGAATTTGGTTCAATGGTTTTAGAGGAGAAGATGAAAATGTGAAAAGTTTAATGGATGCCAAGTGAGGGCAGTAGCTCACATTGACCCTTTGGGTCAGGTGAGCTAAAACTCATCATGGAAAAAATCTCCAATAGAAGCTGAGAAAAATGTCACAGAAATAATTTTTGGATGAACGGACAGACAGACGGACAAGGTGAATCCAGTATACCCCACTCTGTATCGAGCAGGGATATAGTATCAAGTCACTGTGATATGCAGGTGCAGAGAAAAATGTTTGACAGACCGAGACAGAAGTAAACAGTATACCCATTTTCTCCTCGGGTATAAAAACTTTTTCAAGGCAATGGATAAAGATAGGTAGCAGGTTACAGATTTCAAAAGGTATAGATACCCTAAACCATCACACAAGTTTTCTTCTTTTTTTTTTATTTAAGTATTTGGTAAAAAGGATGAAAATAGGAAAATCTAAAAAGTTTATTTTTTTACTGAATTAATTCCCTTAAATGTTTGGTTACACATAACCTCTCACAATAAAATGTGGACACAGGATATGTCTCGCCTGCCCAATGCATCACTTGAATCTGCACATTGATCTAAAGCAGCAGCCATTATAATAAAATCTAAGCCTTTTATTGTGCTTACTACTTGCTTGCAAGTTGAATGTGATCATTCATGCATGACTGAGGGACCAAGGTACCATCTGGGTTCAAATCAGTATGTATTCCTCAAGAGGTATCTGCATGTCATATATTAAGTGGCTAGGGCCTCTTGTACAGGCTGCATTAACTGCTTGCAAAAACTTGATCATTCATGCATGACTCTGGGTTATGGGCTATCAACTAAGTAAGGGTTTGAGTTGTACCCATAACAATGCTATTGCACATCAAATTCTATGGACCTACAACTAACCTAAGCTTTTTATTTCTCAAACTTTGTTTGACATTGGACTCCTTGGCTATGGAAAACATTCAAAGATCTTTTCCTTACAAACTACATGTTCAATTAGAACCAACTTAATTCAAGATCCACAGAGTTTTTCTTTTGGTAATCACCTTTGGGTGTTTAACCAGAGGCTCCTAGGAGCATGTATCGCTCACCTGGCTTTCAGTTGCCACAATCAAGCTCACATTGTAAGTTATACAGTTGAACTTCAGTCCCTCAAACTTTGGTAGTTTGAACACCACCAATATCTTGAACTGTATTTTAGGTCTCATAATGTTTTACTCTATTTCTTTGTTGGGCTTTTTTGACAAAAATGTTCTTCCTAAGGACCACTTTCGACACCAGTTTTGAAGTTGAGACATCATTTTGTAAATGGCGGTCAACGGCAATTTTCAACACCCTATTTTAAGTTACAACATCAATATCTATTTAGAAACCAAATTTCCTTGAAAGCGAACAATGTTGAATTTTCCCGCCTTTTTTTGGCGGCCATTTTGAAAATGGCGGTCAACAATCAATTTTCAACACCACTTTTGAAGTCCACACAGCATGGCAAACATTTTATCAATTTACACTTAACCTTCATCTTCTATAGTTTTCAAAATAAAAGTGAAAAATATGAAAATTTTGAAAATTCTGTGAAAAAAGGGTAATAACTCTCACTAGGGTAATTGGATTTTCTTCAAAATTTCAGGGTGGGAAGATCTTGATATGCTGAACCTTTTTGCAATTTACACTTGACCTCTATCTGTTACGCTTTTTGAAATAAAAAATAAAAAATGCACAAATTAAATTTGAAAATTTTACCGAAAAAGGGCAATAACTCCAAGACGGGTTTCGGATTTTCTTCAAAATTGCAGGGCAGGTAGATCTTGCAATGCTGATCACTTTAATCCTCTGTCAGATTTTTTATATCTGTAACGGTTTTTGAGTTATTTGCAAAAAACAGCAATTTACCCCTATGTTCTATTTTTAGTAACAGCAGCCATGTTGTTGGGTCTTTGGACTAATCGAACAAAATTTTGAAACTGCATACCCTGGTGATGCTTCAGGCCAAGTTTGGTTACAATTGGCTCAGCAGTTTCAGAGGAGAAGATTTTTTAAATTGTTGACGGACGACGGACGCAAAGTGATGGCAAAAGATCACATGGCCTTTTAGGCCAGGTGAGCTAAAAATGATGGTCTTTCATGAACTATTTTTAACTATAGACATGGCATTATCAGTGCCCGAATAACAGTCAGAAGAAGAGTCTCAAATTATTTTGAATTCAATATGGTCTGAGCTGGAACCTATGGTCTTTGTAAAGTGACTACAAAATTTATCTTTTTTTTTTTTATTACTATTTTTTCTCCCAATTTTCAGTTATCATCAAGTGCTAACATTTCTTTTGATAGGAGCCAAGTTAAACAAACAAGCAAATATTTTAGCTCTTTATTTTATTGCCTGCAAATTATTAACATGATATCACAATGTACTATCGTCTACCAGTGGTGTTTTTTTATATACAATAAAATGGTTGTCTCTATAAACAGTCTTAACAAATAAATAACAACAATATGTAACAATCTACCGACAACGATTATACATAGAGACAGTCTAACCACGTAGAATGATAGACAAATTAGTATTCGTAAGAAATAAGCTATGATTATGCTAATATTACTATCAGATCATGGACATAGTGACTCCCCTAAGTATAGTTAAAATCAAAGTTTTACAAGAATGAGCAAAGGGAGATAATATAACCTTTTATCCATTTCATCAGGGGAGATAATTCACAGACATGCAGAGAACCAGTACATCTACCTGCATTCAGCATAAATATTTCCCAAGAAAAATACAAGAACAAACAAAGGGAAATAAGTTAATTGATTATTAATTGAAAAATACACTGAGACCTCTGAATATTTATTAATCTATAATATCAAATAGAGTTGAGAATTATTAAGCCAAAAACATATAAGAATATATGTCCTTATTTAAGCACACTAAACAATATATAAATTTATAAAATAAAAAAAGCTTAAAAAATTTAAAAATTATTTGCTATTGTGCTGCTTTTATCTTATTAAACAAAATTTACTGTACAAATCAAAAGCACAAAAAACTTAGGAATTCATGTATGTTGTACAGTGTTCTCCCTAGAAATTTTTGAAGGCGCAAAATTTTAAGCGCGCGGAAAGGCTTCTGGTGAGAAGAGTATATAACCGCGCTATATTTGATGCCAAGTGATATGAAGAAAGGTTTTATGTACATTTATATAATGATAAATAATCATATAACAATATGTGTCACATAACAATATAATATGTTTCTCAGTCAATTGATATTCTATTTATTTAAATATCTTTCTGTTCTTGTCCTTTCCAGCTTTCAACAGCTAATTTAAAATCAAAATTGTCCAACTCTTTCCCCTCCATGGAGATCATCATCAAAGAATTTGTAATTTTGTTGCTCAATCTATTCCTATTTCCATTGGACTTTGTGTGTTTTGCAGCTGGTGATACTGTAAGTTCAATATCACTAGCATCCTGACTATCATCACTTGCAATACTTTCTTCAGGTGGTGGGATGTTTACTTTTGCTGAAACAACTGTGAAAAAATTCTTGATTCCGCCGCCAAACGCTTAACCCCTTTCTTATTCATGATGTTTTTAATAATTGGCAATGTTATAAAAACTAAATATATAAACCATTCTGAGATCCTGTCATAAATTGACACTTGGGTAGAAATAAACTGTACAATTTTCGTTCCACCCATCATCTCGGGTATTATACAATGGAAGGTGTCAAACGTCAGTATCAGAAATTTTCACATTACCGAAGTTTCATGTCAACATGCAGTAAAAATGTATTTAGAATACCTGACGAATTCAGGATTTTACAACGGAAGATGTCAATGTCACCTGAAATATCTTTCAAAGTCGATCTATGATCGTACGGAAATACGATGTTTCATGTCAACAGTAGACACGTGTATTTGTACCTGTCGAATTCATAATTTTACACGGAAGAATTTAGATGTCAATGTCACCTGAAATATCTTCGAATTCATATGATCGGACTGAAATAAAATTATACAAAATATTTAGACCTTCCAATGTTTCATGCACTGGTATCTCGAATAATAGACCATACGCACGTACGACCTTTTTACAACCGAAAATATGTTATCCCCGAAGTCGATCGCGATTTTGAATGAATTAAAATCACTTGAAAAAAATTGCCGCTTTGTGGTCACGTCATCATGAGAAATGATAAATATTAACTAAAAATCCTTTTTCTTTGGTTTTGAATTAAAAGCAACAAAATTGTTATGAAGTTCAGGGTTACTTAAATTTCGTCCAATGGAAAAGCTGATGTGCATATTTTTAGAAAAACAGTAATCGATTGATATTTTTAGACAATACACTGCACGTGGATACACAACTCGTCATCATTTCTAATCAATAATTGACAACGGGGAGCATGTTTTTATCACCTTCACACCTAGTTAACACATCAGGTGACTGTATATACAATTTTAATATGTTTATCTGCATGATAAAACAAACAAATCATTAATCATCATGACGCTGCGGCATTAGTTATCAAGGTGCTGCGGCTAATTTAAGCGCTGCGGGATTCAACTTTCTCAAATAGTCTTTCTATAATAGTCTAGGGAGAACAATGTGGTAAGCATAGAACCTGGGTAAATTTTATATCATATTGTAATTAATTTAGATAATACATTGTTTGTAACCTAAACAGATCAAGATTCTAGCTACCATTTTATAAACGGGAATTCTAATATATCAATCTACAATTATCTTGGTGGACCATGATGTGTAATCTGAGCTTCAATCAACCACTATTCAAAGAGTATTTTCTTACAAATGCTATGAGACAGTTAATTATAACCTATATATAAATTATGCAAATTTCTTATATCTGGTATATTGGTAAACCACCCCCTTGTTGAGTATACCACCCTTTCTGTCGAGTATACCGCCCTCTCTAATTGTACAGTGACATCATTGACGTAACTTGAAGTAGTAACACAGTCAAGATGTTAAGTATAATATAACACATGCTGCCTTTAATTTTAGATGGTATACTAGGTTACCACACTCAGAAAAGAATATCACCCTCGACTATCGTCTTGGGAGATATACTTCCTTTGTGTGGTAATCTAGTATACTATCATCAATTGCAGGCAGTATGTGTATACAATGATTTATTTGTGAAATGTTGTTTATCTGACTCAGATTGCAACTATTGTGCAATCTAAATGTAAAGCATCAACAATGAGAGTCTCTTGTAAGTATCAGCATGAAAAGTAAACATTATGCTAGAACTATTCATTTAAAGTTGAAACATTTTGATTAAATTTTAAACAGGAAGTTTTAACTCTTCTGTAATAGTCAGTATCACATTGTAGATTGATTGAATATTGTTTAACCTATCACATTTTAGAATGTTTTTCAAAGGGACTTTACTTGCTAAGAATCAATAACCTGGTCTTCAGTCTCATTAGGGAAAGGAAGGTCAGCAGACATTTCACCAGGAAACTGATAGGATTTTCACTAAAGTAAGTATGAAAATAATTTTAAATAATTTACCTAATCATTCAAATTATTACCCCTACTCTAATGACAGATATATTGGTATTTGAACTTTACTGCTGCTCTTTGTTATAATGGAACAGTAAACCAGACAGTTAAGTCAGTAGGTTACTTCCCTTTGTTGGAAAAGTAAATGTCAGGATAAAAATATATATGAAAATGGTCTATAAGCTATTTACAAAACACTTGTAATAAACTTACATTGTTATTTAGTATATGGTTGATTCAATTCAAGTTCAAATTTATGGTCTCTTGAAAAGTAAATATTTTCAATATGCAAATTCTTGTAATGCCCAAAGTATTGAAATTCATTCTGGTCAAAATTTGAAAAATTTGGTCAAGTTTGTTGAAAACGTGTCATTTCTTGATCCTTAAATTAGAAATCTAAACAACAAAGAACAGTCATTGTTTGTAGAGGTAGTTAAATGATAATTGTGACCTATATTTGAGTTATCCTGAAAAAAATTGGGTAGTTATTAAAAGAGGCAAACATTTACAGCAATAAAATTTGTATAACAATATAATTTCATAACAATATATGTTGTTTTGTATAAACCAATGTTGTCATATTTTATACCAACAATACATTATCATAAGATTACCCATGTCATGTTGATTAATTAAATTAATACATTAAGCAATTGATAATAAATTACAATTGTCATGAGTTTTTCTCATGGATTGAAATATATAATATACCATACAAAGTAAAGCTGGAAATTTGATTGCTATCTTTTTTTTTTTTTCTGGTCTTCTAGGTAAATTAAATTTCTCAGTGTTGAATTTGCAGTTGTAGGTTGAGCTACTGTATCACCCAATCGCATCAAAATATTTGTAACAATTTATTTTCGCACTTCTTCCCCAAAAGCAAAAACATTGGGGAAAAAATTCGCCAAAATGTCCCTAATGACCATAATAATAAGGTCCTAGATAAGAGATAAAACACTCCTGTGTGAACTGTGTGTACCACATTCATTCAACTAACATTTGATTGCATTCACCTGCTAACAACAGAAATATAGAGGCAGGGAATCTTAACAAAATTAAATACAGTTTGTATTTACAACATAAATTTATCACCAGAAATAGCTACAAATCTAAGTAATAACAACAGCACCAGGATAAGATCTATATAAAACTGAACACAAATAATAAAGAAAATGTGTCCATGGGACACGGATGCCCCCTCCATACAGATATGTTGGCAAACAGAAAGTAGATGAGTGACAGATTTGGAAAGGGGAGACAAGGTACAACTCATCATACCAAAGCTTCAGACCAAATATCAAATCATTCCTGAATACACAAGCTGATAAATCTTTGACGAACAATTTCGGACGTATGAACGTACAAGGGNCGACGACGACGACGACGACGACAACGACAACGACAACGACAACGACGCCGACAACGACGACGACGACGACGACAGCACCATACCAATATACGACCGCAAAAATTTTTGCGGTCGTATAAAAACATTGGGGAAAAAATTCGCCAAAATGTCCCTAATGACCATATTAATAAGGTCCTAGATAAGAGATAAAACACTCCTGTGTGAACTTGTACCACATTCATTCAACTAACATTTGATTGCATTCACCTGCTAACAACAGAAATATAGAGGCAGGGAATCTTAACAAAATTAAATACAGTTTGTATTTACAACATAAATAGCTACAAATCTAAGTAATAAAAACAACAGCACCAGGATAAGTTCTATATATAACTGAACACAAATAATAAAGAAAATGTGTCCATGGGACATGGATGCCCCTCCATACAGATATGTTGTCAAACAGAAAGTAGATGAGTGACGGACTTGGAAAGGGGAGACAAGGTACAACTCATCATACCAAAGCTTCAGACCAAATATCAAATCATTCCTGAATACACAAGCTGATAAATCTTTGACGAACAATTTCGGACGTATGAACGTACAAGGGTAAAACTTAATGCCCCGGTAGCCTAACGGCAGAGGCATAACAAAACAAGATATGTTTGTGAAACACCACATATGCGCCCAACAACACATTTACTTCAGGGGCAAGATCTAACCCATTGATCTTTGACTTTTTATGTATACTTATATTCCTTTTGACTAGACCTATATATCAACTAGGTATTAAAAGTCTACCTCGCATAGTTCACTTGTTATACAAAAGTTTCAGAAGCACAAACAGACAGAAAGACTAGCCAAAAACAGTATACCCCTAATCCTTGATCATAAAAAAAATTACTATCAAATGGGCAACAGAAAAAAATATTTTCAAAACCCCAAGAGACATACTCTAGCAAAAGTTAAGATAATAAATATACATGTATTAATTGTAGTAAAGACAAACTTCAATTAGCAGTACCTGAAAAGCTTTTATATTGATAGATTTTATATTCATTAATTAATCAGATTTAGGTCACTATATACATATTTCTATCATTCCGATCAAGTATAAGTGAAACCCCAATCAAACATATAAACCATTATCTTAAAGCAATTTTGTCATCAAACTGCCATTTGAAATGTCTTAAATTTCAAGGATTCTATGTTAAAACACAAAGTGGTCCCTTGTTATACCACCCTTCTTTAATGGCGATCCCAAACTTATCGCCAACCATTTTCAAGGTCCAACATTCAAAAAGTTGTAGTTTCTATGTAATTTATTCCCTCAATATATCGCCAAAATTTTCCCTTGTCCAAAAGGTGGCGATATAACGAAGGTGCAATATATACTGTAAAAAGGCAAATTTTCATGTCATCTTTATTTCACGGTTGAGTTTTTTTATTTCTAACCGTCCTGAATTCATGTTAGCCTGTCAATCTACTAAATCATCCCTCCGCATTGAAATAATTGTGACAGTTTTATTTCAAGCTTCATTCCTGAACAAATAACTTAATACCGAAGTTACTATGAATTTAATTTCTGCATATGCACATTTCGACAACATTTGAACATGTAAATAAAACTGCAACGGAAATTCCTCTGTTGACAGCATACCAGCTTGTATTCGTAAGTTATGTTTTGATAAGACTAAAATAATATCATATAAAAATATTCTTTGAACAAAATGCCTCAAGACCACATCTTAATGGGACAGCTATTATCCAAATATTTTTATATATTTAACAAACAAGAATTCAATAAGAAACACTCTATTAATCAAATAATACAATTTACCCAGAAATATAAAATGAACAACTTTAGTTACCATTATAGTATATGATGGATTAAAGAAGATATGGTTAGAGCTTTTCCATTAAAATGCATGTACCAGGGACGGAAGGAAATTTTCAACTACCCCCGCAACCAAGGGTAATGGACAAATGAGTATAGCAATATTATACAAAATCGACAAAAGCCCTCCGGCCCTGTTACATCCTTTTTAGAGGAATAGCTCTTAAAGAGATAAGGAGGATAACATATGAGTGACCTAACATAATAAAGACATACCGGGTGACATGATGTATGCAATGACATAATGGCCAACATAAAAACATTGAGATTCTGATCCAGAACACATTAAATAACCCTAATTCATCATTAACGGAAATTAAGAAATAAAAATATTAAATATCCAGCACTTTATCCATTCAACTGAAATGATTTCGCATGAAACAATTAACTATAATAGAAAATGGTCATATTACTGGACGATAACAGTATTGATTCATATTTCTCTCATTAAGGAAAATGCGGCCTCACTACTGCCACTTACTTAGAAGAGTACATTGGGAAACATTATACAAATACAGTGCTCCCTCGCTATACCACCTCTCTTTAATGGCGGTCCTTCACTTATCTCCGACCATTTTCAAGGTCCATTTTTCAAAAAGGTATATTAATTCTATGTTATTTATTCTCTGTATATAACACCAACCTCACTTTTTCCCCCAGTCCCAAAGGTGGTGATATAACAAGGGTGCACTGTAATATAATATATGAGAAATAATTTATTTTATAGGTAACAATATGTCCTTGGTATACCTGCCAACTTAGAAATTCTGATTGGTTTATTATGAGTGGCTTAATATTCTCTTTTACACAAAAATAATTTGTGCAGAGGACTGCCAGCAAAAGTGCAATTTGAAAGTACAGACTTTCTTGCTTGTGTACTTGATTTTCCAAACTGATGCCTTAATACACAACTAATGCCAAAATTGGTCAAGCTGGCAGACATGCCTTGAGCACAAAAGTTTTGGCTACATTAGGAAGATTTTGGCATAAGTTAAATATTGCCATTATTAACACTTCAAGTGACATTTAAATTTGTATAACAAGACAGGTAGTTATAATTTATTACCCAAATGTAATTAATATATAGATATAAAATCTTATTAAAATCTGCATTTACTGTGAGCATAAAGTTTAAATGAAAGACAAAAGTTTGGCAAAATTAAAATTTATGGCAAATGCAAACTTAAATTATAATGTTTATACACAATAGATTACAATTTTTACATTCTAACAAGCTGATTACAAAACAGAATTACAATGTAATAAAATATATACAATGTTAAAAACAATATAAATTAACAAGTTACAAGGAGATTGATTTTTATACAATGAGTTAAAACACTTAATTTTAGAAAAAATTATGAATTGCACCAAGATTGTAAATGAAAATAAGGTATAAGAATAATGTAAAATTAACACAAAATCCTTACTAAAATGTAAGAGAAAAATTATGATGTTTAATTATAGCACTATGTAGCTCAAAAATAAAGATAATTTTTCGTAAATAAACAAATCACTGTGACCTACTTTAACATCTTGACATTACATTTGTTATTCATTCACTGGAATATCTTTGTTTTAATTGTGACACCAAGTTATTCTTTCAAAAACAAAATAAAAGTATTATTCAACATTAACAGAATCACAGGCATTATTTATTGCTATTTAACCCTAGATCTCTACAGCTTGGTGTCAAAATTCCCTGTGCATTTCATTTAATAAACTGTTGACACAGAATATGTCTCGCCTTACCCAAGCATTACATGAATCTGCACATTGATCTTCAGCAGCCATGATAACAAAATGTAGGTCTTAATTTGTGTTCACTACCTGCTTGTTAAAATCTTCGTATGATTGTTCAAGCATAAAAGAAGGGTCAAGGCCACCATCTGAATGTGTATAATCCTCAAGATGCAACTGCATGTCAAATATCAAGCGGCTACAAAATTTCAAAGTCAGAGGAGCATGACTGCAGGGTCATAGACATAAAACCAAACTGAAACTGATCTCAATCAAGATAATGTAACTGCATACCAAATATCAATGGGCTACTATGAGTGGTTGATGCTGAACAGACACAAGAAAAAACTTAAAACATTGATAAGCAGTGCAAAATTTTGAAGAGAGCATGACTACCTGACTAAAATTTCAAAGTCAGTGGGGCATGACTGCAGAGGCATAGACATAAAAGGCCACTGAAACTGATCTGTACTGATGCTAATGCAAGTGCATACCATATATTAATAGGCTAGCACAGGTGGTTGATGTTAAACAGACCCAAGAAAAAACAAACAATTGTGGCAGCCGCGGCCGCAGGAATCACCATACCCAAGTCTCGCTTTTTTGACTATCATCTAAGGCCGACAAAAATGGCTTTGGTAAAAACATTATCTTACTCTCATTTTTTATCTGATTTGCATGAAAAGTTCACTGTTAAAAGGAGTTTGATAAGCAGTTTTAAGATAAGAGTTAACACACGTGTTGTGGTCTCATGTTCATTTACTCCATATCCTTTCATAAAATATTTCTCTGTAAAATTGTAACTGTATATTACACTTAAGATAACAATCTATTTGTAAAGAATGTTTCCTAAGTTACTGCAGGTTTTCATCTTTTTTTACCAATGAAAGTCATTCTACTGTAAAAATTTTAATATAAGTTATTTTTCTTTTCAGTTTTAAAAAAAGTACTATAAAAATTTTAACATAAGTTATTTTAAATAAAGTTTTCATCAGAGACAAAAAAAAACAACAAAAAAAACTGATACAGACAGACGAGTTACCTAGCAATACAACAGAGAACTGGATGGGATTTTCTACGAATAACATGGGACGCACAATAACAATTACATTTTATCATAACCTGCATAAGAATTATCTCCAATAGTACACAATGACACAGCTAGTTAATGAAATATATCTCTATGAATCTGAAGGCACAGTTAATAAACTACAAAACATAATGATGACACATTGTAACGAGAGGTTTGTTTACCGTCATTTCTGACAATGAGTTAAGTATATACATGTATAAGCAGATACATCGTATTAGGACTGGATTTATGAGTTAAAATGCAAGTATTCTGCAGTATAATACCTTGAGCTAAATTCTATGTAAAACTTGTCAGCTACGAGTTAAAAGTAGTCATACATGAAACCCTGATACTGTGTACAGATTCATTACATGTACTTTGAGCAACCATTTCTTTATCCATCTTTTCACCAACAGTTCCTCTTGCACATACATCTAATATGAACTTCAAACATTTAGTTACTGGGAACCTTAATTAAGATTGGAACATATAATCCATTTCACCACCTTCCAAAATTTTTCGTGGCATTGTTGGCGAATTCATACCAATATGCCTTTGTGACCTTTCAACGTCATAAAATTGTCTTCACATATTTTTTCAGCAGACTTGTCTCATGTATTCATGTAGAATAAGTAGTAATAAGACGAAATACTGGTTTCCTGTTACTCTGGTCTCTATCCAGATTATCAGAGCAAGGGACTCATTTTTGGTTAATGTTCAGTTTATTCACAGATTGTACCTGCAAAAGATGTAAAAGGATGAAGTTTTATTTACAATCGGTGAAGCTCATATTTCCATTAAACTTATGTTTTACATAAAGAAAATAAATATGTGCATTCTCCAGCAAATTTAATGATAAATATCATTCTCTTATGATGCATGCTTATTATCTATTCCTTGCACGAATAGTTATTTGCGGTACATAACGAGACTTTAGATATGAACTTGTTGAATCGCTTTTACAGGAATTTCATTGGTCGACCCCCAAGTAATAACACATCACGCGTGATGTGCTATTATTTTTTTGACCTTTCTATTTGACCACTGTGAAATCTCGTTGGCCGTGATTAACGTTAGCAACGGTGTTGTTATTTGAAACAAAAACAGCAGTTCGGCACTAAATATTCACAACATTATAAGAGAAATAGTTTTAACAACTCGAAAGAATTTTAGATCCTTGGATATCAACTCTCGTTATGTAATTTCAAATATAATAAACTCGCCAAAGGCTTGTTTATTATATTATGAAATTACATAACTCTAGTTGATATCCATCGATATACAATTCTTTCTCGTTATGAAAACTATAATTGTCATATTGTATGTTACTGTTGAGAATCAAGCCTGAATGTCAAATTCAAATGAGGTCACTCAAGCATAAAATGTAGGCTATTTGTTTGATTGTATCCACTTTCATGAATACAACTTGATAGGAGTTGCATTCCATTTCAACATTAGAAAACTAGTTTAACTAGAATACTGACAAAGTCAGAAAAGGCCCCACCCCCTTGTGTGTCCCAAAAACCTGACTGTCAAATTTCATGGAAATAAGATTTTCTCAAAAACAAAAGGGAGCTTCCTTTGATCAGGACCAACCTTGTGTATATCATATAAATCCCTGATGGGAATTTTTATTTATTGTACGACGTACAGCTAATTCTCAAAATATGCACTTTTTCATATAAAAATGATTTTTTTTCCAAAAAAATTATTTTCAGATTTTTCACAAAAATGAAAGGGAGCTTCCTTTGGTAAAGTTCAACCTTGAGTATCAAAATCATTAAAATCCCTGAAGGCAATCTTGAGTTATAGTAGGACATAGAGCTAAATCTCAAAATATGCACTTTTTCATATGAAAATGAAGTTTTTTCCCAAAAAACATTTTCAGATTTTCCACAAAAACGAAAGGGAGCTTCCTTTGGTAAAGTTCAACCTTGAGTATACATTTTCAGATTTTCCACAAAAACGAAAGGGAGCTTCCTTTGGTAAAGTTCAACCTTGAGTATCAAAATCATTAAAATCCCTGAAGGCAATATTGAGTTATCGTACGACATAGAGCTAATTCTCAAAANAGGTCAAAATGTCTATAAATATGGTACCATTAGAAAGCTCTCATCAAAAGAACGTCACATAACAAATATGAACACCCTACCACTAAACATCTTAATTCTAGAAGCAAAGTTAAAGTTTTTAAAAAAATTCCCCTCAGGGCAAGGTCAAGGTCAACATGTCTAAAAGTATGGTACCAGAAGAAGGCTGTCATCATAAGGAGGTTACATACCAAATATAAACACCCTACCACTAAAAGCCTACCTTCTAGAGGCAAGGTTAAAGTTTTACAAAAATTGCCCTCAGGGAAGGTCAAGGTCAAAATGTCTACAAATATGGTACCACTAAAAAGCACTCATCATAAGGAAGTTACATACCAAATATAAACACCCTACCACTAAAAGCCTACCTTCTAGAGGCAAGGTTAAAGTTTTACAAAAATTGCAGGGAAAGGTCAAGGTCAAAATGTCTACAAATAAGGTACCACTAGAAAGCTCTCATCATAAGCAAGTCATATACCAAATATGAACACCCTACCACTAAAAGCCTACTTTCTAGAGGCAAGGTTAAAGTTTTTCAAAAATTGCCCTCAGGGAAAGGTCAAGGATAAAATGTCTACAAATATGGTACCGCTAGAAAGCTCTCATCATAAGCAAGTCACATACCAAATATGAACACCCTACCACTAAAAGCCTGCCTTCTAGAGGCAAGGTTAAAGTTTTTTATATATTGCCCTAGGGGCAAGGTCAAGGTCAAAATGTCTACAAATATGGTGCCAAAAGAAAGCTCTTATTGCAAGGAAGCTACACCCTAAATATCTAAATCCCAACTCTTAAGGTCTCCATTTCACAAGCAAGGTTAAAGTTTTTGCTGACGACGCCGATGACACCGACGCCGACGCCGGGGGTATGACAATAGCTCTCCGGACATTCGTCCCGGCGAGCTAAAAAGTGACGAAAAATTCCCTATATTGTATAACAATGAAAAACAATGACGCCTTGGCAAACAGGAAGTGCTTATGGTGTAACCTTGAAATACGAATACACGATAGATTGGACCATAAGAAAGCTCTGTGCATAACAACAATTGAATCCCTTTTACAGTTTCAGAAAAAATTGTGACAAAAAATTCCATATGCTGTACAACAATAAAATAAAGGGCTACGCCGAGCACAGCATGATACGACCGCAGCATATCGACCAATGAAATTTGAACAAGTGTATTTTAAAGTGAATGTGGACACAGTATGGAGCTTGACAGTAATTTGATGGACACATTAAGAAAAATTGCAATTCTTGCCCCTTTGACCCCTTATAGCTCGGAAATGGTAATAGCTATGCTAATTCTGTTGACATACTACCAAAAGCTTACAACAAGACAAATCCATAGAATAAATCCTATCAAAATCTGATGAAAAATAAAGATTTCACACATTTCTAAAAATTGCAATTTTGGGCCCTTTGACCCCTAATAGCTATGACAAATCCGTTGAAATACCCCTGAAAGCTGACAATAAGATGAATCTAAAGAAAAAAGTCCATCGAAATACGATGATAAATAAAAATTTTAGGTAATCAGCATATTTGCAATCTTGGCCCCGTTTTGCCCCTCATAGCTCGGAAAGGAAACAAGTTAACAAAAATCTGATGGTGCAGTGCTGGTTAATTTTTCTTCAGGAATCCATTGCAAACAATTGCATCAAAATCGAACTAAAAATAAAAAAAATAAAATTTTTGAGATTCCCCCCTTTAGGGCCCCATTTAGCTCATGAACGGTACATGCGATGTGAAATCTGTTAACGTACTACAGATTGGAAATTTAATAAGGAGCACACTGAAAGAAACCCAATCAAAATCTGATATGTAATAAATATTCTACAGCCCAATATATGAAAACACCCAATTTGGCCCTTTTTTGGCCCTTTTTTTCAGAAACGGGCGGGGCTACAATACCCAAAACCAATCCCAGCCTTCCCTTTGTGCCAAGGAACATTGTGTTAAAATTTCATAAGGCTTGGTCAACTAGAACTCAAGTTATCGCACGGAAACGAAGTGTCCACAGACGCCGACGCCGCCGACGACGACGACGCCAGTATCATACCAATATAAGACCTCAAAAATTTTTTTGCGGTCGAATAAAAAGCAATGAAGTCTCGGCAAACAGGAAGTACTTATGCAGTAACCTTGAAATCTGTATATACACATCGGACCATCATGAGAAAGCTTTTGCCAAAATATAATTTCATTCTGTAAAGTAGTTGCAGAGAAAAGTGTGGTTACGGACGGACGAATGGACTAACGAATGGAGGTAAACTAGTATACCCCCACTACTATGTAGCGGTGGTATAATAAAATTACTCAAGCATAACATGATTCTAAGGGTTACTAACTTGTCATTGAAACAGGATGAATTAGTGAAGGTTTAACATTGGTAAGACTGAGATCACTGTAATATGGACCTAAATCTTAACCTCATACCAAATGGACAGGGAATATTTAGGATGGATTTGTAATTAGGAGGTATGTCATTTAGTGGAGCTTACTTAATGATAATATGTTTTCAAACTTCACCTTGGTCTTATTTGAGGGTTAGAGAAGTAACATGTACCATGGATTTCAATTTGTTTTGTCTTATGGTTAGAAAATAGTATTAATCAATAAATGCCATAAAACTTTTTAAATGCCAGTCCCAAGTCGGGACCGTTGCTGTAAACAATTTTTCCGGTGGTTTCTACCCGATTTGTCTTTTTGTCTCATGGACTTCGGGTCTTGGCAACTCTGTTCGATAATTCTGTTATTACCCCATTGATATTACCTGTAATACTTTTGGATTCCTTTTCTTATGATATTTTAGATTTGTTCCATATTTTGTTTATTCTACAGGTAGTGGTTAATCACTTGCTTTATAACATTAGCTCTTCCGTAAATGGTGGTTTACAGTGTGAGATGACCCGTAAATAACCAACCATAAGTGTTCATTTTTGTGATAAAACAATTGTTTCCATGACTTAACGTTATAATACACCTGACGTCACAATGTAAAGTACACTGAAATGGCTGACGTCACAATGTAAAGTACACTGAAATGGCTGACGTCACAATGTAAAGTACACTGAAATGGCTGACGTTACAATGTAAAGTACACTGAAATGGCTGACGTCACAATGTAAAGTACACTGAAATGGCAGACGTCACAATGTAAAGTACACTGAAATGGCTGACGTCACAATGTAAAGTACACTGAAATGGCTGACGTCACAATGTAAAGTACACTGAAATGGCTGACGTCACAATGTAAAGTACACTGAAAAGGCTGACGTCACAATGTAAAGTACACTGAAATGGCTGACGTCACAATGTAAAGTACACTGAAATGGCTGACGTCACAATGTAAAGTACACTGAAATGGCTGACGTCACAATGTAAAGTACACTACATGGCTGACGTCACAATGTAAAGTACACTGAAATGGCTGACGTCACAATGTAAAGTACACTGAAATGGCTGACGTCACAATGTCACTGTGGTAAAGCTGATGACCGTAACTACAGTTACGGTCATCTCAAGATGGCGGAGGCAGAATCAGGTAAGATTTTGTTCTGCAGATAAAATAGCTATTGTAGGGTTTCGGGCATTTAAATAGTGTGCTTTCGGTTGGTAATGGTGTACTTGTTCAGAAGAAATAAAAAATCATACTCAAAATACAAAAACAAAGCCATAATTTCCATTTTAAAAAAATTATAAGATGCCCGTAACTGTTCAGTGATATTTATATCGGATGACCGTAACTGAATTTACAGATGTCCGCAACTGAATTGAAATGTGGACACGAAAAGGGAATTAGATCCGTTTTAAATCATCATAAAATTGTTATTTGAATGAAATTGAAATACGTTTATTTCATTTTATGTGATAAAGTGTCAACACATATGGAAAAATCTGTGCATTTTTGCTCATTTGCTTATTCAATTGTAGGATCAAATACGAGAACCAGAATACCATTAAACTTGATTGACAAAATTTTGAAAATAGCTACTCTTACATACAACTAAGCTCCAAATACAAGGTTAAAATTTGGAAGACATTTGATCTACAATCAAACAAATCATGTTGGATCCACGTAAGAAATTATCTCGAGGTTCCCAGACCACACGAAAATCCTGTAACATCCAATCTTGAATATTTTGTCAAAATATTTGAAAATGTCAAAGCCCTTACTAAATTGAAAAAGCTTATGTAGAAATCCTAGAAAGAAAACACTGCAAAAAACCTTATCCCTGTACCTTTTAAACTCGAGGTACCCGTGGAAGCTCAATAATTGCCAATTAAAGATGTATCAATCTATTAAACGAGCGTTTTCTATACAATTTCTCGATAATATGTTTTGTTTTGACATTGAAAACGTCATACGGAAGTGTCGATTTGATTTTTAAAAAGAAATACAATAACGGATATGAAGAAAAAAATCCGTGTTTTTTTTTGTTTTTGTTTTTGTTTTTGTTTTTTTGTTTTTTGTTTTTTTGGTATTTGAAGCTGTATGACGTATAGCAGTATTCTGCAATTATGAGTTTATGTTTAATTTTATGGATATTTTTCAAATTCAAAATGTGCAGATATTTCAAGTTTTGGACAGTTTTTTTTTCAGATATTATACTGAGAGCACAAATAAGTCACATCTCTCTCACTGGGCATAATAATTCAGGCGCTGATCCGGGCAATTGGAAAAAGGGGGGTCCAATATGAATTGAAAGGAATTTTCGCCGAGCGGAAAATTTTTGGGGATATTTCTTAATAATTCCAAATGTAATTGTAACGTTCATTTTCATTGGTCAACGTCATAAATAGCAAACGGAAATATTTTTCGATATTTCCGTTTGCCCATTAATACGTTCCGCAAAAATATAGTGCAGCAAATAAAGACGTAGTTAACATGAATCACGCAGTTTTTAACGTACAAAATTGGAATTATAACTAACAGTAGCAACTCTTGTAGTGACATCATTTCCGTTAAGTTATTTTATTTGTTTCAGAGTAGAAAATCATATAGATGCTCACTTAGGATTCAAATTATTGTGGCCATCTATTTTGACGCATTTGGCAAAAATGAGCAATCTGTTCCCAAAAGACAACAGATCTTTCCCTTTAAAGCTTCGGCGGATATATAGGATGCCGAAGATGCTTTCTCTAGCGGTGCACATGATTTAATTATGGTATGTGTTTTTCATTTGCATGTGTGTTTCCTTTTTCTTTTCTGTGCCGTACTTATATATTTATGTCGTTGTCGTTATATATTTAGTCTTCCGGATGCTTGGATTACTTTTTTTAGACTGACGGTTCGGTTCTCACTTTTTTATAGGACATTATATGCATTATTCTTGTACAGTTTGATTAAAGTTGCTTCAAAAGTTTCAGAGCGGATAAAAGAAAATATTTTCTAATAAGGTGTAATGTTAAACTGTGTCCAGCGGAAATGACCATTTTTTCCATCGGATTGGATCGAAATGAGAAATTTTTGTTAAGGATCGACCTTCCATAAATCTTTCCTGAATTTGACGCGATTTCATATGAGGGGATGAAAATGTGAAAGATTGACTGACGGGTGACGGACTTACGTGACAGACTCTTGGCGTTCCTGAAATTCATTTTAGTATTAGATATTCAATTATAATATTAGAAAATCAAACATATTTTCTTTTATTATAAATTTATTTTCTGATATTAAAAAGTTGATGGGTGTTCCATGGAACACTTGTGTCGCCTGCACTACAGAAGAGCCATTTTTGGTCCAGTAGACCTCTGAAATCTGTACAATTAAAATTTTAAGTATCATGTGCATGGCTAGATTAGGAGAAAAACATACTATGCAATTTTTCTTAAATATGAATACAGTTTCAGATTAACAAATTGAATTAACAAATGAGCTATGTTTGCTTGGCAAACCTCTTACATCTGCAAAAACAAAATTTTGAGTAGTGAAGGAGTCGAATATTAACAAACCAAATTAACAAATGAGCAGCTTGGTTCCATGAACCTCTGAAATCTGTAAAAATCAAAATTTTTAGTATAAGGTGCACAATCATATCAAGTGATCAACATATTCTGAAAGGTTGGTTGGAATATGACTTATAGTTTTGAAAGAGTTCCACATTAACAAACTAAATTAACAAATGAGCTATTTTGGCACAGTGAACCTCTAAAATCTGTAAGATCAAAATTTTTATGTATCAGATGCACAACAAGTATCAGGCGAACAACATATCCTGCAAGTTTGGTTGGAATCTGACTTATAGTTGTGATGGAGTTGCAGATTAACAAACCAGATTAACAAATGAGCAATTTTGGCTCTGTAAACCTTTTATTCTATAAAATCTAAATTTTAAGTATCAGGTGCAGAACTACACCATGTTAACCAAATATCCTGAAAGTCTGGTTGGACTAGCAGTTTTGAAGGAGTTGCAGATTTAAAAACTGACAAGACTCACTAATGAGCAATTTTGACTCCGTGAACCTCTAAAATCTATAAAATCAAAATTCTAAGTATCAGGTGCACATCTACACCAGATAAACAACGGTTCCTAAAAGTTTGGTTGGNCACAAACGAGTAATTTTGGCTCTGTGAACCTCTAAGATCTGTGAAATCAAAATTATAAGCTTCATCTAGTGAATAACATATCCTGAAAGTTTGATTGGAATCGGACTAGCAGTTTTGAAGGACTTGCGGATTCAAAAACTGACGGACGACGCAGGACGACTACGTAAGACGACGGATAGTAATCTCTATGTGTCGACTCTGCTTACAACAGGCGACACAAAAATCAATTTCATTGACAATATAGCATTTTCTAATTTTCTTATATTAAAACTCAGTTTTTAATATTGGAAAAAGAATTTTTAATATTAATAAATAGTTTTTTGATATAAGAAATAACATTATTTTCTAATATTAAAAATCATTCTCTAATATTCATTTTTAATGTTAAAAAAATAATTTTTGGTACAGTCAACTCCATTTAATTGCATACCTCTTAATAGAATATTTCTCTTAATTGCATACAATTCTGCTGCACAAAACCATTTGCTTTATGCTTCTATATTATTTATTCCTTTTAATTGCATATTGAATAGTTAAAAAATTCCTGTTAATTGAATAATTTCATTTTCAAATCAAGACATGTTTTGTGAAATTTAACATTAAAAGTATATATTTTTTAGCAAATTATTCTGAAAAACTAATTAAAATGAGATATCTAATTATGAAATGTCAAATTAATTAATAATTTTGTAAAAACAGACTGTAATATCTGTGTTTGTTTAATGATTAACTCATCATTTGACACTTTTCAAGTTAATTGACATGTTTTAACAGCAAGATTGAAAACTCCTCTTAATAGAATANGTCACATGATTTTGGGTCCGACAGATAGGGTTCGCCGTAAGCTACATATGGACCAAATATAAAGTTCCTACATCAATGGCTTCTGTATTAAAACTTGAGTTTACGCCGCCGTCGCCGCCGCCATCGCCGTCGCCGTCGCCATCATACTTTGCACGCCTATGTCTCGCTTTCGCGACTTTCGTCGCGGGCGAGACAAAACCTTTTGAACTTCGATTTTTGTAAATTTCACTCCTTTGTTCCTTCGGTATTCTACTACCGTTGTTTCTTATAACAGAGATTGATTTTCAATATTAGAAATTGCATTTCTAATATTTAAAAAATAAAAAAAATGAGTTTGAAATATTATAAAATGAATTTCTTTTATTAAAAAAGATGATTTTCTAATATCAAAAAATGGCTCTTTTTGTCGCCTTTGGCTTGTCGGTTTCTTCCGTTTAGGCTAGATTATTATTATTTTTTTTGGTGTTTATTTCGGCTATATAATTCAAATGGAATATTTTGAGAACTAAACAATATTATCCAACATCAGTTACGGTCATCCCCAAAATTGAACATAATCCAGTTACGGTCATCTCAGTTTTCAGTTACGGTCATCTTTTTAAAATTTTAAAATTGAAATTACGGCTTTGTGTTCGTATTTTGTGTATGAGTTTTCATTTCTTCTGAACGAGTACACCATTACCAACCGAAAGCACACTATTTAAATGCCCGAAATCGTACAATAGCTATTTTATTTGCAGAACAAAATCTTACCTGATTCTGCCTCCGCCATCTTGAGATGACCGTAACTGCAGTTACGGTCATCAGCTTTACCACAGTTAAAGTAAAGTACACTGAAATGGCTGACGTCACAATGTAAAGTACACTGAAATGGCTGACGTCACAATGTAAAGTACACTGAAATGGCTGACGTCACAATGTAAAGTACACTCAAATGGCAACGTCATTGTTCACTCAAATGGCAACGTCGTTGTTCACACGGTATAGGTTTGCAGATGTTTCTTTTCTTATTTTACGGAAGAAATAGGAACTTTCATTCAATCAAGATTAAAAATCAGGATATCTTTCACTCGTGTAAGAAATTATACATCTTTTCCTCTCATATTGCTACGCTCAACTCGAGAAAAGATGAAATTTCTTACACTCGTGAAAGATATCCCGATCTTTAATCTGACCTTATGCAAGATCCTATTATTCTTACGTTCATCACAATGGACTGTTCTGACTGTCAGCATCTTCATCATCTGCTTCACTTTCCTTCCTTAATCCTGTCGAACTGGAGGTTTCAACAATCTAAAACAAAGGAGGAATAAAATATCAGAATATCCAGACTTTTAATTTTGTATCAAGCCATAATTCTGAAGTAAATCAATACCAAGAAATGAACAGTGATAAAACATAAAGTCTACAGTTGTCACTACAAAGCAGGAGTTTGTTAACTGTTAAAACTAGTGGTGGAAAATATCATTGTCTTAATCAAACAAATCTGCACCACTCAAGATATCAAGCCCTTAAATACAGCATAAACTATGAGGAACTGAGACATTGATTTGCTATGTAATACATATGACTTAATACTATGTTCATTACTGTACAAACTGTCTTTCTGAAATTTTAGCAATATTTTCATTAGAAAGTGATGGGTCATAATGGATTGTGGGTATGGTTTTCAACAAAGGATGGCATTAGCATTCTGAACAGATCAAAATATGCTTGTGTGCCTGTTATCAATAAAACATTTGTTTCTGGGACATCAAATTCTTCTTGTTGTGTAAGAGATAATTTCGTGTGGGCCTGATATTCAATATCATTATTTATACAATAAACCATAAACTTAGAAATTATTTCATAGAAGTAGAAATAAACCACTACAGATGCTCTATAAAAGCCTAAGTATTTTCATGTACATTTTTTTTTCATGTTATTAATGCAGAACTTCGTTTACACCTTTCATGCTTTAGCATCTTATCTTCATCCTATCTTCAACCTTGTTAGATGACCTACAAATGTAACAAAACTATCAATCCGAGATTGATTGATTGAATATTGTTTAACGTCTACTCAGCAATATTTCAGCTATATCAAGACGAGAACAAGTTTGTTAATAAATAATCACTTTGGGGTATGGAAAGGGCCATGGGAC
>MJUU01000019.1:29654-41766 GCA_002080025.1 Modiolus philippinarum | reverse complement strand
GGGGAATTTAGCCTTGTAGCCGATCACCTACGGACCACCCCAAAAGAGCTTGCTACAAGGGTTCTTTAACATGCAGGAAGCGTGGCGTTTCTTCCAACACGTGGACCTGAGTTTACATCCCATCCGAAAGATGGGTTGTGTATTTATCAATCCCGCACAACCACGGAATGGGTCCTATTTCTATATCCCGGGACCCTCGGGGTTCAACCTGAGACATTTGGTTAGATGACTTGTCTGACCAATATGTACCGCTGAACTTTAATGGCTCAAACTGCCTTGAAAACCATGGAAATCTCAGACCCTTTCTGTTGTACCATGGAAATCTCAGACCCTTTCTATTGTACCATGGAAATCTCAGACCCTTTCTGTTGTACCATGGAAATCTCAGACCCTTTCTGTTGTACCATGGAAATCTGACCCTTCTGGTTGTACCATGGAAATCTCAGACCCTTTCTGTTGTACCATGGAAATCTCAGACCCTTTCTGTTGTACCTTTAATCAAGTTTAAAAACAGTTGGACTTGGTAACTTGAATACTACTTTCGTTCAAACTGCTTTCATCAGTCCCTTGTTTGTTCAAGCCTTCAAAGTTTGAATGATTTACCTGTAAATTTGATGTACATATAATTACCTGTCTAAGATATTCTTTACAGTCATGTTTAGCTTGCATCAGTAAATCAGCTTGACCTTTGAGTACTCTGATATTCCAAGCAAAGTTTTCCATTGCCTATGAAAAACATATAGAACCACAAATATAAAATATGAAGTGGCCTTTCTGTGTAACATAATTAATAAACACAAGACACTGACATTTTGAAGGTTTTTTTCCCACATAATAAAATGTGACAGGTATGACAAAGGCACCCAGCTGATACTAAAGCTATTGAGAGAAAATAAAGAAAGAAAAGTCCTTTGGATATCAAACATTCAAATTTCTTTTGATGGAAACTCCTTGGTTATTTAGTCCCATTTGGAGTCACCACTGCAAGATCAAGTTTTGTTCTGCAACTTCATGTTACTGTGAAAATATGCATGAAATGGCCACATTTCCCTCAAATATCCCAAAGTACAGTTTGGAATGGAATAAAAAAGGATTCCTATAGTATCATCTAATAGCTTTTATTCATTGCGAAATATGTAGAAAAATCCCCCAATACAGTGAAACATATCTAAACCGGAAACCTGTCTAAACCAAAGTCCCTTACCATTATGAAGTCCCTTACCATCAAAATCTTTTATTTTAAATCTGTGTAAACTGAATTCCTCTCTAAACTGAACAAAATCTTGAGTCCGATTTTGTCGGTTTAGACAGGTTTCACTGTATTATTAGCTGAATGACTAAAATATCTCCTATGCTTCAGTCCATCTTTCAACAATGAAGATGTCTTGGTCCTCCAGATAATAATACTTACAGATTTTCCTACATTTTTTGCAATAAATTTTCAGAATGAAAACACTTTAAAAAAAAAATTGACAAGTAATTTTGGGAAATAAAAATATTTCTATATTATTTTCAACAGGAAATAATTTTCCGTATCAACAAATGAAACTTTTATGGTAGAAAATAATACAGTAGACTCCATGAAATCGAATATCGGATAAAGGAATATATCGGCAAATCGAATACCATTTCAAAACACCAAACCATTTCCCATAGCTATAGTGTTAATTTCTCTGCCTAATTGGATATCGGATAAGAGAATATATCACCTATTTGAATAAAAAAAAATGCAGCTTGTGCTGATCAGAGTCATTGAAATCGAATATTCTAATTACAGGTAATTACAGGTAAACATTCGCGCGGAAGTGTCAACAGGTGACGAAGCCATAAATCTGTCAGGAAATCAATAAATATTACCTTATTAATAAAAAATAAAACAAAAATAATTCTTTTGTTTTTGTATATTCATAAGTTTTAATGGTGAGTATTTTGTGTGGTTTTTGTGTATTTCTGTCTAGGCAGCGAGATCGTGAAGTCGGAGGTAATTTGCATATTGTTGTATGTCTGTACAATGAAAATCAATAACATTATGTATTAAATAAAAAAAAATAAAATATGATTTGAATTCTTTTCTTTTGTTTTTGTATTTAATAAAGTTTTTCTGGATGGAAATCATTTGATTTGTCAATGGTTTTGTGTAACGAGAAGTCATTTGCATAATTTGCATATTTGTTCGAAGTTCCTGTGAGACAATGCACAGCCGTTATTATACAAATTTATTACAAGAAGTCAGTGATAGGCTCTTGGATCATGGTGTATATTTCCATAAAAAGTCTCCAAATTGTGTAATCAGGAAGATTCTACAAAGATCGATCGCTGACCTACCAGCCGCCATTTTGTTTACAAACTGGCTTTACCCTAAGTTATTTTTAGCACATGATGACAATTGTAACTACACGATTTAATAAAGGGCTGATTACACACTGATGAGAGGAAATAAAAAACACAAAACAGAGGAAAATAAGTTTATTCAGATACATAAACAGTTTTTATTTATTTTTGAATGCATTGTTTTAATTTCCAAACAGTCAGCTGGTAATACACAGTTTGACCCGATTACGATGGTGAAGTAATCTGTCGAATTTACAATGATCCTACAATGTAAACAATAGATTTTAACTACAAAATGTCTAAAAATGAGGTTCTAGGATACAAAAGTGCCATGCCCTTCAACATTTCAACCTCTTCTTGCCAACAGAATGATTTCCCATTGCCAAAAATTGGTTTACCGGACAATCGAATACTCCGGCAAATAGAATATTTTTTTCTGACAATTCTTGTATCCGATTAGGCGGAGTCTACACATAAAATTTCACCTTATATTTTGTATATAAAATTCATTATTCCTTTGATGCACCTGTACCAACATTATACCTTATAGATTTTTTTGAAATGAAAGAATATAATACTTGTTAAATTTGAGCTTTAACAAACGTTATATAAGGATATACAGTACCTTGGTTAACTTCTTTCCCTTCAGACCAGCATTTGAACAGACATTTTCTAAATCTTCATGCCATTCAACACCTGCTCTCTGTGCATGTATAATCTGTAAAATAAAATCCCAATCATGTTATATCTTTATAATTTTACACATTTCAATGCAAACTGATAAATATAGTTCATGTCTTTATCAGCACTGAAGTTCATAAATGAATGGTCCGAACTGTATTTGTTCTGAAATTAACCTTATAACAATTGTGTGCATATGAATGCAACTCATCAATATGTAAGATCCATGATGATTGAGATCCCTTAAAATTGTCCAAATTTAACCTTCTCAAATCTTTCATTGATCCCTTAAAATTGTCCAAATTTAACCTTCTCAAATCTTTCATTGATCCCTTAAAATTGTCCAAATTTAACCTTCTCAAATATATCATATTCATCAAAATAGCACATGTGTCCATTTAACTAGAGCTGTCGCCGATGGCAGCCAGTAATACCCCAACTAATTGAACCCTGAATCAATATGGCAAGTGTAAATTTAAGTCTGTGTGGACACAGTATAGTTGTGGACACAGTACAAATGTGGACACAATACAAATATGGACACAATGATATACCTTTCTCTTTTTCCAGAAAATATTCAAAGACTATTTATCTCCCCTCCAAAATTTCTGACAGAAACTATATAACTTCATGCACAACTTCAGGTGGTATACTACATCTGTGTAACATTCCATTAATATCCAAGTACTTGTTTAAGAGAACATGTGCTGACAAGGTTAACTCCCCCCCTCTTTTCCCAGAAAATAATCAAAGACGAATTATCTCCACTTAAAAATTTCATGCACTTCTTCAGGTGGTGTACTACAATTGTGTAACATTTCATAAAAATCAAAGCAGCGGTTTTGGAGAACATGTGCTGACAAGGTTCTTCCTCCCCCTTTTTCCGGAAAATATTCAAAAACCAATTATCTCCCCTGAAAAAATTTTGGGCAGCAGTCATATTATTTCATGCACAACTTCAGGTGGTGTAGTACAATTGTGTAACATTTCATAACAAGAGGCTCTCAAGAGCCCGTATCGCTCACCTGGCCCTTGATTAACATAGACATCTTATGTTAAAGAGCCCTTATATATAATTAAACTGTAAATCCAATATCCCTAATTAGTTAAAGGGGAGAAGACCTCTGTTAGTTTAACATTGGACCCTATGGGAAACACTAAGTTCCCCGCTGGCTGCCATGTTGGATATTGCGCTGACCTGAAAAACACCTTTTTGCAAGGGACCATTCAATGACTATTGCGGCCAAGTTTTGTTCCAATTGGCTCAGTACATTCAGAGGGGAAGATCTTTGAATGTGTTTTCCCATAGGGTCCAATGTTAAAACTATGTTCCCCACTGGCAGCCATGTTGGATATAGTGTGATCCTGAAAAACACCTTTTTTGCAAGGGACCACCAAAGGACTATTGTGGCCAAGTATGGTTCCAACTGGCTCAGTAGTTTCAGAGAAGAAGATTTTTGAAAATGTTTTCCCATAGGATCCAATGTTAAAACTATGTTTCCCACTGGCAGCCATCTTGAACATAGCACTGACCTGAAAAACATCTTTCTTGCAAAGGACCACCTAAGGACTATTGTGGCCATGTTTGGTTCCAATTGGCCCAGTAGTTTCAGAAAAGAAGATCTTTGAATGTGTTTTCCCATAGGGTTCAATGTTAAAACTGTGTCCCCCTCTGACGGCCATGTTGATTGTAGCACAATCCTGAAAAACACCTTTTTTGTAAGGGACAACCCTAAGACTATTGTTGCCAAGTTGGTACCAATTGGCTCAGTAGTTTCAAAGAAGAAGATCTTTGAAAATGTTTTCCCATAGGGTCCAATGTTGAAACTATGTTCCCCGCTGGCAGCCATCTTGGAAATTGCGCGGACCTAAAAAACACCCTTTTTGTAAGGAACCACCCAAGGACTATTGTGACCAAGTTTGGTTCCAATTGGCTCAGTAGTTTCAGAGAAGAAGATCTTTGAAAGTGTTTTCCCATAGGCTCTAATGTTAAAACTATGTTTCCCGCTGGCGGCCATCTTGGAATTCACGCAGACCTTAAAAACACTTTTTTTGTAAGGGATCACCAAAGGACTATTGTGGCCAAAGGTTGGTCCAATTTGCCCAGTAGTTACAGAGGAGAAGATCTTTGAATGTGTTTTCCCATAGGGTCCAATGTTAAAACTATGTCCCCCGCCGGTGGCCAAGTTAAATGTAGTGCGATCCTGAAAAACACCTTTTTTTGTAAGGAACCACCCAAAAACTATTGTGGCCAAGTTTGGTACCAATTGGCTCAGTAGTTTCAGAGAAGATCTTTGAAAATGTTTTCCCATAGGGTCCAATGATAAAACTATGTTTCCACTGGCGGCCATCTTGGAAATCATGCGGACCTAGAAATTACCTTTTTTTGTAAGGGACCACCAAAGGACTATTGTGGCCAAGTTTGGTTCTAATTGGCTCAGTAGTTTCAGAGAAGAAGATCTTTGAAAGTGTTTTCCCATAGGGTCCAATGTTAAATTTTGGTCCCAGCTGGCGGCCATCTTGGATGACTACAGACCTGAGCAACACAATTTTTAAAGGGGACCACCCAAGGACTATTGTGGACAAGTTGGGTTTCAATTGGCCCAGTGGTTTCAGAGGAGAAGATCTTTGAATGAAAAGTTCACGTACGGACGGATGGACAGATGACGGACGGATGACGGACGGACGACGGACACAAAGTGATGGCAAAAGCTCACCCTGGCATAGCCAGGTGAGCTAAAAATCCAAGCAGCGGTTTTGGAGAACATGTGCTGACAAGGTTCTTCCTCCCCCTTTTTCCAGAAAATATTCAAAGACCAATTATCTCCCCTAAAAAATTTTGGACAGCAACCATATAACTTCATGTACATCTTCAGATGGTGTACTACAACTGTGCAACATTTCATCAAAATCTAAGTAGGGGTTTAGGAGAACATGCGCTGACAAGGTACATGGACCGACAGACGGACGGACAGGTTGATTCCTATATACCCCCAAACTTTGTTTGTGGGGGGTACAATAATGACCATCTGTGTTGGACTTGAGATTTATTCAGTTAAATATGGTACCATTCTAGATGCTAATTAAACAGCACAAGGGCATATGTTTTATAAAGCTACATTAAATTTTTAACAGTTTACATATAAATTATACTGTAATCTGTAGTTTCATTGGTTGTTGCCCCAATGACTTTCAACAAGACATAAGTGAAACCAGTCTAAACAGCCTTTATGTTTTGTTTGGTTTAAAAAGAGGAGTCCAGATTAGACATGTAAAGTGTTAAAAAAAGTTTTCATAGGATAACAGTATAATGAAATTTCAATGTAAAATTATTTATGATGTAAAAGTTCTAATAAGAAACAAACATACCCTTTCATATACACCATCAGCTTGGTCGATAAGGTTTTTACACTCTGCTACCAGCTACAAAATAGAATATTTCAGTACTATCATTATAATTATCATATATATATATATATTTTATCGCTGATATATGCAAATGGCTATTTTGAGAAGTTTTATATTAAAGTAACAAAGTCTGCCAAAATCAAATTATACCTTAACGGGGTATCTTGATTTTGAAATTTACTTAGAAAAATCCAGGTTTCTACCTTCTTTGTACTGCTTTTACTACATATTAATAATAGCTGTATCTTAGTCAAAGACTCTGGAAATAAAATTACTAACCTCATCAAATGATATCAGAGCTTTCTTTAGTATATCTGGAAGATTGCCTTGAGCTTCTAAATATGGATACTGAAATGGAAAAAGTCAAACTTAATGGCAGTGTCTACCAGTTTGTTATGAAATATCAGAAACTACTTTTATTTGTAATGTAGTTGTATCTTAAACAAAACTCCCACTTGATGGGTCATCAACAATAACATTTTTTTTTTAAAAAAGATCTTTTTTTTCCAGATAATTTAAATATTTTCTTTTGTCTCATACATTTTAACAATACATGAGGGTTGAATGCTCATTTTATCACAAATCAAACAAAGTTTCTTGCAATGTTGATTTGATTGTGTCAATATTTGCATGCTTCAAGTTACTTAAGTTTAACTACATTTCTTAAAATGATTGTCATTTTATGCAAAAACCGTAATATGCATACATACGCAATGTACTTGTCAATTGTTATTATGCTCATGAGGTTTTTTTAATGTTCAATGACTCCATGCATATTATACACCTTTATGAAGCTTTAAAATCCACTTTTTCTTTTGAGTGTGTGTGTGAAATTTCATTTTCTCTAATTCTTGTTCAAAATAAATACTTCCCAAATGATGTTAGATGAACTTAATAATCAACATGTTTAGACATTGATCTCACTTGCTGATTGGTTGTCTCGTGTCAGTTTCAAGAAATAGTGAAACCGGATGTTGATGAAATTAACACCTGCATTATTGTCTAGCGAATTGATTTTTACATTTTATGACTAAGATAACTCAATTTATTGATAATATGACATTTTTTATCAAAAATATTACACCCAACACCCCTTTCAATCAAAGGCGCAATGATACACATAGCTACGATGATAACAACAAAATGGCGGCATACTTGAGACTGGAGACTACGGAGATCGCTTTACGTCAAATAAATTGAGTAGGAATTAGAGAAAAAATCTCTAACATTGTTTTCTGGTTTATTACGATAATTTCTCACATCTCGATAGTTAAATTTTCACATTTTAAAGTTCTCGGATAAACCTCGAACTTTAAAATGTGAAAATTTAACTATCTCGATGTGAGAAATATACGTAATAAACTGGAAACAATGTTAGAGACTATATTTACACAAAATTATGACTTTAAGAAAAAGAATTTAATGCCATTATATCAAAACACTATGTTTTAGCATGAAAATGTTTTCCGAATTGCAATTTCAGCATGAATTCTTGGGGTCAGATGTGACTTACAGACCCTATTGGCAGCTAAATGTCACAGCAACATCTGTTAATAATATCTGAAATGTATTAACAACAGAGTCTTAAAGCATACTTATAAACAATCAATAGTAAACAATAATCTTACATCTCCTTTCATCACCAGGTTTAGGGAGGCCTGCTCCGATGAGTTTGATACTCTTGTTGCAAGGAGACGGATACACTGTTTAATATTAGCAATGGGGGATAACCCACAGATTTCCTTAAACTCTGCCAAAGCCAGCTGGACTGAGTCACGTAAATCTGTTCCATCCCGCAGAGGTTGTATTGCTACCTGTAATTAGTATGTAAATATTTCAGTTTAGACTGAGTCCCGTAAATCTGTTCAATCACGCAAAGGATGTATTGCTACCTGTAATTAGTATGTAAATATTTCAGTTTGGACAGATGTCATATTGTAACATTAAAATATGTCCTTCACAAAAATTTGTTCATGTTAGTTGAAGTATCATTATATATCTACATCCTTTATACAGATAGACTTGCTCCAACATTTAGTGAAAAATACATGTAAAACCATAGCGAGAGACTTTCAAGAGCCTGTATTGCTCACCTGGACATTGGCTAACATAGAAGTATTTATTAAAGGTCCTAAGTTAAAATATGGTTCCAATTTGTCCAGTTGTATCGGTGCAAGACTTGGTACCTGTTTTATTAGGTTCCATGATAAACTATGTTCCTTGCTGGTGACCATCTTGGATATAGTGTGAACTGTAAAAAAAAAATTTTCACATGGGACCTAAATACCATTGTGGCAAATTTTGGCTCCAACTGGATCAATGCAGAAGATATAAGAGAATGATCCCAATAGGGTCATATGTTAATTTATGTTCCCTGATGGTCACCATCTATGCTAGGTGTGAATCTGAACAAGGTGGACTAACAGACAGACACCTGGGATTACCATATCCCCCGATCACATTGCAGCGGGGATAAAAATGTCTTTTTGCATGGGTCCATCTAAGACTATTGTGGCAAAGTTTTTCGCCCATAATGTCCAATGTTTAACTATGTTCCCCCTGATGGCCATCTTGGATATAGCATGGACCTGAAAAACACTTTTTTGCAGGGGATCATTTATTGACTATTGTGGCCGAGTTTGGTTCCAACATAGTAGTTTCAGAGAAGATCTCTGAATGTGTTTTCCATATGATCAAATGTTAAACTATGTTCACTGCTGGCAGTTCTTTTTCATTTTAGCCTGCCCTTAAAATCACTTTGTTTGTAGGGGACTATCTAAGGACTATCATGACCAAGTTTGGTTCAAATTGGCCCAGCAGTTTCAGAGAAAAGATTTTTGAATGCATTTTCCCATAGGGTCAAGTGTTAAAACTATGTTCCCCACTTGCAGCCATCTTGGAAATAGCCTGGACCTGAAAAACACCTTTTTTGCAGGGGACAACCAAAAGACTATGGTGGCTAAGTTTATCTCCCATTGGGTCTGCAAGTTTCTGGAGAAAAGTTCTTTGAATGTGTTTCCCATAAGAGTCAAATTGTTAAAACTATGTTCCTGCTTGTGGCCATCTTGGATATAGCTCTTACCTGAAAAAAAAAACATTTTTGCAGGGGCCATCAATTCAAAGGACTATTGTGGACAAGTTTGCTCCCAATTTGCCCAGTAGTTTCTGATAGAAGGTCTTTAAATGTGTTTTCCCATAGATGTCCAACGTTAAAACTATGCTTCCCACTGGCTGAAATACATTTATCAAGCAGGGGACCATCTAAGAACTATTGTAACCATGTTGGTTCCAATTGGTCGAGTAGTCCTGGCAAATGCAAAATGATTGCAAAAGCTCACCCTGGCTCTAGCCAGGTGCACTATAAAACAAGCCCAAGTGCCATGACTGTTCCATTACCATGGCAACCCCACAGAAAAAGGTACCTTGAATGTTTCATCCACACTTTTAACACCAACAGATTTCATACTGGTATAATCTTTCTTTTTCTTTGTTTTCTTCACTGACATTCCTCTTCTGTTACTTTTCTACAACAAATCATATCATGTAAATAATGTTTAGCTTTAAATTTCTATTATTTATAGACTTGCAACATAACTCCCTGTCCTCCAACAATTACCGATTTGTGTTATTTTCTTGAAATGCAACCTCTGCCAAATACTGATTTGTTAAGCATGAAAACAACAATTGTGTAAGCATAGTTTTTGGACAAGATGCCCTTTAAGAGTATGCTCAGCTTGTATGAAGCCTTTTGCAAGGAGAAAAAAAGTTGATTTGAAGAATTGTATTTTACAGTATGAAGGTGAATGGCCTAACACTTGCAGATATTTCACCAGAGATATTTCTCTGACTACAGTTATGGAATCCTTTGAGTCCGACAAACATCTTCCTAATTGGTAGAAGTTTAATTCCTAAATTACACACATTGAAAAATACAAATTGACCCTTCCATATCACCCCTTCACTTTCATTGAAAATATTTTTAAAGTTTTTATTGGTAATAGTAACATTGGCAAAAATTAAGTACTACTTTAATAATAACCCCATGCTACATATACAAACTAGAAGTGGGAGCAGTTGCAAACGACAGCTAATCCCCTCGCCCGCTGTTAAGAAATAATAACCTTAATATAATCTAAAGATGTAAAGATGAATGTCAAGGTACATCCACTGAACAGTAAGATTATGTGTAACGTGTAGTATCTCAGATATAAACATTAATGGAAACTTTAACCAAAGTCAGTCAAGTGTAAAATGTAGGTCAAAGTGACCCTATTATCATCTGAAGCTGCAAGATTCTCGAAGACGCATCCACTGACCACAGAAGATTGATGTAACACATAGGGTATCTCATACATGAACATTATGCAAACTTTAACCCAAGTCATTGAAGCATAAAATGTAGGTCGGAGTGACCCAATTATCATCTGAAGCAACATCACTCTCCAAAATACATCAACTAACCAAAGATGGTTGATGTGTCACATGTAGTTTCTCAGATATGATTATTAACACAAACTTTAATCGGAGTCATTGAAGCATAAAATGTAGGTCAGAGTGACCTAATCATCATTCGAAGCAGCATGACTCTCCAAGACGCATCTACTGACCAAAGATGATTGATGTGCCACATGTAGTCAGATATGAACCTTAACGCAAACTTTAACCTGAGTCATTGAAGCATGAAATGTAGGTCAGAGTGACCAAATCATCATCCGAAGCAGCATCACTCTGCAAGACACATCCACTGACCAAAGATGATTGATGTGCCACATGTAGATTCTCAGATATGAACCTTAACACAAACTTTAACCGGATTCACTGAAGCATGAAATGTAGGTCAGAGTGACCCAATTATCATCTGAAGCAGCATCACTCACCAAGACGCATCTACTGACAAAAGATGATTGATGTGCCACATGTAGTTTTTCAGATATGAACCTTAACGCAAACTTTAACCTGAGTCATTGAAGCATGAAATGTAGGTCAGAGTGACCAAATTATCATCCGAAGCAGCATCACTCTCCAAGACACATCTACTGACCAAAGATGATTGATGTGCCACATGTAGTTCCTCAAATATGAACCTTAACGCAAACTTTAACCTGAGGTGGGACGAATGGACAGACGGATGGACGGACGGACGGGCAAGATGCTATATCCCCTCCCCAACTTCTGTGGGCGAGGGGATAACAATGAGTACCACATATTTACCTTACCTACAATGTATTCACTTGTTGGTAATGACTACATGGACCATCTGTGAGTATGGCATTCTTACCCCACCACTATTTTGTTGGTGATGGCTATATGGACAAACAATATGCATGAAAAACTTGCCCCACCCCTCTCTCTGGTGGTGATGGCTACATGTACATACAATGAGTAAGACAACTTACTCTGCCCCCTCTCTCTTGTTGGTGGTGGCTACATGGACAAACAATGATATGACATACTTACCCCACCCCCTCTCTTGTTGGTGATGGCTACATGGACAAACAATGAGCAATTTTCTATTGGTTCACCACTGGCAGAGAGTATATTGATGTGTCTATAACCTGTAATAATTTGAGACATAAATAATTTTTGCTGGAACTTGATTGACATGAAATTCTCCTTGGGTCCAAATAACTATAATAAAGGGCTACACCGAGCGCAGCATGATACGACCGCAGCATGTCGACCACTGAAATTT
>MJUU01000019.1:0-17840 GCA_002080025.1 Modiolus philippinarum | reverse complement strand
TTTAGACACACAGAGCCCTGACAATTACTTAAGGTGATGTTGAGAGACTTGGAAGTCTTTAAAACGTTTATACACAAAGAGCCCTGACAATTACTTACGATGATGTTGAGAGACTTGGAAGTTTTTTAAAATGTTTAGACACACAGAGCCTTGACAATTACTTAAGGAAATGTTGAGAGACTTGGAAGTCTTTAAAACATTTAGACACTCAGGGCCCTGACAATAACTTACGGTGATGTTGAGAGACTTTGAAGTCTTTAACACATTTAGACACACAGAGCCCTGACAATTACTTAAGGTGATGTTGAGAGACCTGGAAGTCTTTAAAATGTTTATACACATAGAGCCCTGACAATTACTTTAAGGTGATGTTGAGAGACTTGGAAGACTTTAAAATGTTTAGACACACAGAGCCCTGACAATTGCTTAAGGTGATGTTGAGAGACTTGGAAGTCTTTAACACATTTAGACACACAGAGAAATGACAATTACTTTAAGGTGATGTTGAGAGACTTGGAAGTCTTTATAACGTTTAGACACACAGAGCCCTGACAATTACTTACGGTGATGTTGAGAGACTTGGAAGTCTTTAAAACGTTTAGACACACAGAGCCTTGACAATTCATACAGTGATGTTGAGAGACTTGGCAGTCTTTAAAACGTTTAGACACACAGAGCCTTGACAATTCATATAGTGATGTTGAGAGACTTGGAAATCTTTAAAACGTTTAGACACACAGAGCCCTGACAATAACTTACAGTGATGTTGAGAGACTTGGAAGTCTTTAAAACGTTTAGACACACAGAGCCTTGACAATTCATACAGTGATGTTGAGAGACTTGGAAGTCTTTAAAACATTTAGACACTCAGGGCCCTGACAATAACTTACGGTGATGTTGAGAGACTTTGAAGTCTTTAACACATTTAGACACACAGAGCCCTGACAATTACTTAAGGTGATGTTGAGAGACCTGGAAGTCTTTAAAATGTTTAAACACATAGAGCCCTGACAATTACTTTAAGGTGATGTTGAGAGACTTGGAAGACTTTAAAATGTTTAGACACACAGAGCCCTGACAATTACTTACGGTGATGTTGAGAGACTTGGAAGTCTTTAAAACGTTTAGACACACAATAATTGACAAGATCTGATAATTCTTTTGCTAACTTGTGTTTCTTTATAGAACCTTCCTGTAAAATATAATACATTATCCATTATTATACTGAATTTTATGGCGATTTTGTGTGAATAATTATAAATATTTCGATGTTATCAATTACACAATTATTAAAATAAATAGACTTAATATTTTTCTTACAGATAAATTATACTGATGATCACATAAAACATGTCAACTCATTCAATACTAATGTATCCGGTAAAAAAATCTTCAAATTTAAAGGACATTGTCAACATGTTAAGAAAAACAAATGTAAACTCCAAATTTGACCTAATACATGCATATGGCTTATCCTCACTTGTTTAATGGATCTAATCACAAAAACAGTAAAAGAGAATATCCGACTTACAAAAAGTGCATATAGTTGTCTATCGTCAGTATTTGTGTTGAAAAACATTTGTTGGGATTAAGCTATGCAGACCCTTATATTGGAAAGTTTTTAAGTCTTAGGTTGCTTAGTTAATTAATAGAGCAAACACAACATTGAGGCAATAGAAAATTATATACAAATATACATGTGTATTTACCCTGGATTTATTATTCTTCTTTTTCTCGGATTCAGCACCTTCATCTTCATCTGTGACCATCCCTTCATCTGATTCTGTATGTAATTCTAATTTCTTACCCTGTAATATAATTTTATGCGACAAACTATAAAGATTTTCCTTGTAAATGCCCCTCCTCACTTAACCCATAGTTTTACATAGTTTCCCCTCATCACTTAACCCTGCAGTTTACCCATCCTCAAGAAAAGCCAAAGTCTCCCATAGCACTTAACCTTACAGTTTTTACAAGTACTTTTATTTTGCAAAACACAATACCAAACACCTTTATAATGTCAAAACATATACCGGATAACAATTCATAACCTTAATGGGTGATGAACAGAAAAGTTTTGATTGATGTATCATTTGTTGGTTTTAAGTTAGGTGAGCAAATCTTTCAGCTCTATCATTTGAAGGACAAAGTACATGTATGATATACAGTCAAACTTCTATCTCTTGAACAGCAAAGGGACTAGTGAAAAAAGTTCTGAGATATTGGAGTATTTCACTCATCAACATCAAACTTTGTTTAAACTTCAACAAAACGACAACAAAAAGAGTTCCAAACATCCATGGTGTTCAAGCTATAGCAGTTCGAGTCACAGAAGATCAACTGTAACGATAAGAGCTGTCCAACACACAGGTTCAGCTTTTGAATGAGGTAACACATATAATGATATTCCACAGAAAGACATATCTTCAAACTGAGGCATATAATTCTGTTTTCTTGTCAACCAATTTTTTATTTTCCTCGTAAATGATGTGAGCAGCTTTGAATGTCTTTTTCACATGGTTTAGTGGTGATTGCAGTATTCTATGATGTAATCCTGATATCCAATGAAACACCTATATCATCACTAAACTTTAAGGAGTACCAATTTTCATATAATTCATGTTTTTTGCCATTCTACCAGACAATATTACTTGAATGAAATAAAACAGAATCCTCAATTGTCTAAAATTACACTTTGTTGCATTTTAATTTACTTCACTATGAATTATTAATGTTTTTTACAAATACATTTCATATTTTTTCTTTAAAATGTGATTAATGAGCTTTCTCACACTTGATTTCACAACAATTAATTTTGCTGATGAATTAAGTACATATGCACTAAAAAGTTCTTTGGTCCTAATTTTTCATATTCAACATTTTTTTTTCAATATTTATGAGAATCTCTCCATTGCTGCAATCATTCCCAATAGTTCTTTTTTGTTCATAAAAGAATAAAAACCAATTTGGTAAAACCCATCAGCTATTCAAAAAAATGCGGAGAAATAAAAATTAAAAAAATATTTTTCAAAAAGCTATAAATGCCAACATCATATTTTTCTGACATTTTACTCACTCCAAGGGGAATAATAAATTTAAATGTAGGTCAATTTGCAAGATGTAATAACCCATTATGCAAATGTGTTTTGTAACATAAAAAAAAATCAATTAATTTGATCAACTTAGCAAACAGTTGATGCTTTAAGGATATTCTATAAACCCTCATTACCAATAAAGTGTAATTCAAGATAGAATATGTTTCTTTTACTCCCATTAACATTTGTCACAACTTGTTTTGTAGAAAGTAATTTTGTCATCACATTTTCCAATTGTAGAAATTAACTTGCAATTGCATGTTGTATTCACAGAGGGTTACAGAAATCAATCCTATGTCATTAATTAAATTCTAAGCTTGATTTCAAAATGAAATCCACCCTAGTATTATCTTAGAAACCTCTCCTTGCTCTATCAATTTTACAAAATTCTCGTTATGCTTCGAGTTGTCAATAAGCATTGTAAATACTCCCCCCCCACCCCCAAATGGAAATGGTCCTTTTCTACAATGTACCTGTCTACTGTACACTGAATCAGCAATGCAGGGCCAGACGTAAACAATAATTTACCTTATCTGATGTTATCTACCTACCTTTATAAGTACTTTATTGAGTAGGTGGTCAAGCGCAGGTAAACATGTTGCATTTTCATCAACAGCATCAATATATAGTTTGTCTTTAAATATCGTTGTCATGTAATTAGCCATTATTTTTTGCTGTTTAACACTACAGTGGTTCTCTATAGACAGTATTACAGGATATCTGGGAAAAAAAAAAGTTGTATTTAAATATAAGAAACACTTTTCTGTACAAAATATCTCAACAAAACGCATTTTCTGTAAAATTGATGCTTCCGACCACCAGCTAAAAGGAGTCTCAGCATTCACAACGTAGAATGTAAATCAATATAATTTTCGTTCTTTGAGTTTTATAGTGTGGATTACAATGACATACTACGAAAGTACTATTGTTCGTCATATCTGTTAAGTAACCTGATCTCATCAAACCGATATTTTCACTTGTAACCCGATCAGGTTGTTAAATAACCCAAGAATTGAAGTCCTCGCCTGTCTTAACCCCCATTCGATTTCCCATAAGGTTCGTGTATTAATGTTCCTTTTTATATTTCCAGTTGTGTTTTTATTTACTCTATCTGCTTGGAATACTGTCTCCTCGGGTTATAATGGAAGTTTGTTGGGCTGTTTTTAAGATAACTACACGCATTGAGTGTACTGGGAATGTCTTCCACTCAATGGCAATGACCTATTTCCGCACCAGCAATGTTGTCAACAAACCCACAAAACAGAAAAGCTTTACAAGTGCTCATGGTGGAAATGAAGTTTGATCGGAATGTTAGGTGAAATCAAGCGACCTGGTGATTAGTAATTCAGACAGTGAACATTTTCAATTGTTACAACGATCAACAATGATTTTAGGTTAGAATTAAAAATTGACATGTTATGCCAAGTTTTGGTCCAAATAAAGATCTAAATCAGAAAAGGTTAAACAAAGCCAAAGTTATTCAATGGACATGAAATTAAATTATCATATCTGTTGTTTATAGGTAGGCAGTAAGTGAGTAATAAAATGTGTAAATAAATTGCTCAATAAGAAATTCATTAGGCTGAAAAAAGTTTGTCACATGTCATGACCTGATTTTTTTCCATCAAATCAGGTCATGACAAGATTTTGGGTCATTGGAGGTTGACAGCTATGTTGTTCGTGGGGTTACAATTTTCCTCGACTTGCTGGTTTGCTAATACAACAAAATACAGTTCTAAATGAAATGCATTTTTCCCTCGAGGTTTTAATGCATAGAACATGAAACCAAGAATTTATGTTCCACTGCAATAGAGACATTTATGAAAAGTGTGAAAACTGATGTCTCCAAGTAAAAGAACTTCCATAGTACTCTTATTCTCACCTTTTTTTTTAAATTTTAAACAAATGCTATTTCAAGCAAACTACTAAATGTTTTTGACATTTCTTGCTAAGTCTTCACAGAATTCCCTGTGGGGAGGATTCTTTTACATCATAAATCGTAAATATCACGTCTATATAGAAATCAATAAGTCATCAAGAATGGATAATGCAGAGATTAACAGATATAGAAGTTCATTAAGGACAACGTAATATCTTCCTGTGTTAATTAGTACATTAGTAAATGAATACTAAAGTCACAAACCAATTGGGTGCTAATAAAATGACATTTACCAAAGCTTGGAAATACAGAGATTACTGATCTTTAAAGGAATATTGATGCAACAAACTGCTGAAATACTGATAGACCCAAAACATGCCAATATTTAGGTGGCTCACTCATCACATTTTTGGATTTGGGTCAGATTTCGGAACTCCTCTGGTTTTCTCCAGTTAAATAGCTTACAGAATTTTGTACATGGACCTCCACTTTTTTATTTCATGAATGTCTTCTATATGTCAAATTAAGACACCTGACAAGTTTTCATAAAATTCTCGATATAACTTCCTACCTTTAGACAAAAAATAATCCTAATGTTAAATTAATGGAAAAGAAAGAGAAATCTCTTTCCGCCAATTTTTTAAAATCGTCAAACTCTGTTTAAAGCAAACGGACCTATATATTTCTTTTTAATATTTCATTAAGTGTACAATGTTTAATCAATTTAAACATGTTTCAAGAAATCCTTGATATACAAAACAACAACAGGAGTGAGCCTCCTTAACAGATCTTTAATTTATTTTTTAGCAATTTCTAGCAGAAATATGTGTTAATATAAGAAGATCAGCAAATGAATATAAATGTAACAAACTTCTAAAATTGTGAAACATATGCATTATCAAAATGTATGTTCGGATATAGTTTGTGCTGGCAGATGTAATTTGTCCAAACATACAGAAATGAACAACCCCCCTTTTTTTGGACCTTCCATACATCATTCCATAAAGTTTGGTTCAATCTGTATCAAAAGTTTCCATGCAGATTATCAAAATGTTTCCTCATAAGGTCTTTTGTTAAATCATGTTCTGCCAGCCATGCTAATAAATTGAAGTTGAGTCAGAACTCAAATGTGCATTTTTTGTAAAAGATCTCCCATACATAATTTCAGTATTGTTTGGTTCAATTTGCATAATTAGTTGCACAAAAGATGATCAAAATATATTCTCCCAATAGGGTCCAATGTTTAACCATATTCTGTGCTGGCAGCCTTGTTCATTTATGAATCAAAACTAGATGAACAATCTTTGATAAGGATCTCCAAGCATCATTTCTGAATGTTTGAATCATTGTGCTTAGCAGTATTCAGGAAAATGATCAAAATGTTGTTTTTTTCATATTGTTTGATGTTAAACTATGTTCCAAAGTGGAGGCCATATTTGTTGATGGATTGATAGAAATACATATTCTCTAATGATATGTCAAGTTTAAACCGGTTTTGACCCGTTGGATAAATTTTCTTTATTCAACGTATGTTGAATAAAGCACCGTGCTATTTCCCGCCAAATCTATTCGGAATACAGTACTCAGTGTTTATTATTGATCATTAGAGAAAAAGATTACACCACTTTATCCCGAATTTTACCATATTTCATCCACTCTCGATAGTTAAATTTTAAAATTTTAAAATGCTCGGCAAGCCTCGCAATTAAAATTTTAAAATTTAACTATCTCTAGTGGATAAAATATGGTAATGAACGGGATCTTGTGGTGTAATCTATATTTAATCAATTACTTTAAAATCCTAATACTTACCGTGATACTTCAAAAGCATGTTCGTTTATAGTTTCTATGACTGACTTGAAGGTGATTTTAGAGGTAAAGGTGTGTCCATGGTAAATCATTGGTTCTTCATTTGGACCATCCCAACAATCCACTGTAAATATCAAGTTATGGTACAAATAGTTACTTTTTGTGGTTGGTAAATTTCACAATTTCAATCTTAAATCTAAAATTTTCTTTTCAAGAACATATGTTTTAACAACTGAGATAACTTCTGATTTGTTGATACATCATTCATTCTCATCTAAAATGCAATAACTCCAACACAATGGATGTCTCAAACCCATTATCTAGACCTTTTGTTCCAATTTAAAGACAGTTCGACCTTGATAGCTTGAACGTACCTCCAGCTCAAACTGTTTTCATCAATAGGGTCTGTAAGTCTCGTCCAATTTTTGGACTTCCGGGTACATAGTTTGTACCCGGAAGTTGCATTTTTAACAGAAAAATATGACGTTTCAAGCAAACAATCCCACAACGTCATATTTTGACAGGAAACGTTTTCAAAATTGAATTTTATCGTGATTTCTCGGTGTCACATGACGAGACTTACAGACCCTATATCTTGGGTGTTCGAGCCATCAAAGTTTAACTTTATATGTTATGACATGTCCATGATATTAGGTGCTCACGAAAATAAACAAAGATTTTTTATTGTGTTTCCTTCATATTCCTAGATGTAACTTTTTGTCCTCTGAAGCAAACTTAGTCAAATACTTGTCATGTTAAAACTATTTATCTAACATTACAAGTGTTTTTCTATAAAATACAACAGAAATACTACTTTTTACAGGGTGTCACCACAGTAATAAAAGAAAGGCATGACGTCACGCGTGTATCCATGACAACAACAGCAAGACATCACGTCAATCATCAAGTAGCTCCTTATAATTTAAAACTGAAAATAACGTAATTTTAATGAAATAAATCTATTTTTGAATGTTTAAATTTGTAGTATGTTAGATAAAAATATTATAAACAGAGATGTGATGGTACAACATTCTTGTATCAGGTCTCGTCGGTTGAATGATTTGCATCACTACTCGTCCCTGGCACGACTCGTAGTGATACAGCTAATTCAACCGACTCTACCTGATACAAGATGTTGTACCAACACAATGTGTATATAATGTGTTTGTTCCATACTGGTTGCCATCTCATATCTGACTTATAACTGTCAGAAACAATTCATTAACTATTTAGACAAAAACTAAATCAAACTGGCCATAAGTGTCTTCAGATTTAGAAGCTTTCAATGAGTTACCTAAACTTTCATGTATGTCCTGTGCAGCAGCCATCTTGGATGATATGTTAGATAGAGACAACTTTGTGTCTTAATAATTCAAGATTTGTTTTGTGCAATTTGTTTCAAAGCCTTTTAAACTCTTTTTTTTTGTACCATAAATTTGTTTTGTAACAGACCCCATTCTTTCTTAATTGTGTCCAATAGACTTTTTCTCTTTTTAAGATGTAAACGTATTTTATAGTCCAGATATAGAGATTAAAGGATCAGATACAAGATCAGGGGTTGACACCTACATTTTGGAGGCAGTAGTCCAAGGACTAGTACACACCAAGTTTGTTGTTGTCCCCAGAAAAAATTAGTAGTCCCCATAAAATTGATTACATTTCAAAATTGCAGGAGATTTTGCATGACGACTTTTTTCGCACAATTTAAAGTATATACAATGTACTTACACAACATATGCATGAGCAATTAGTAAAAATGACAAAATTAGCATGTCTCCTATTTTATAAATTTATCAAAGCAAGATTCTCAACTTGTAAGCAGCCAGACTCCCTTAATTAATACAAATGTTTTAGAATCTTAGAGGAAAACATTTTACTTCACAAAATGTTACATCATGCTTTTATTTATCATGTTTATAGAACAAACAATACGATATTTATGATGTTTATTTTTAAACATTGAACGAACACCTGAGTAATTTGTACTACTGTGTGTGACAGTGTTTTGATTTTATTACCCAGTCCACAAAAAAGTTAGTAGTCCGGCGGACTACATGATTTCTATTCTTTTGTGGCCCCCAGCATTTTTTTACTTGCCTCGGGAGATCGGACTAGCGTAAATGTCAACCCCTAAAGGTTTACAGCTTTGAACATTTTCTCCATATAAATCTACTCCTAAAAATACATTTAACTAAGGGCTGTTCCAGAAATAATTTTGTGGGGGGTCGGAGGGCATTTTAATAAAGATTTGATGGGTTGTGGGTATATTTGAGACTTGCTCTGTAGAAACGCATAGAAAAATCAAATTAAAATTTCATGCATGGCGGGTCCTTTTCAAAAGTAACTTCTGACCCCCCCACCCATACAATTAATTCTAATTCTGGAATAGCCCTAATATAAAAACCTTACATTCTACACATCGACAGCCTTTATTTAATGCATTTATATAAGCTTCTATACTGGATGGACCCTGTAACTGATCTTTCATTAAGTACCTACAAAAAACGAAGAATATCCATGTTTATATTCATGTATGTATCAACATGCTGACTCCATTTTAAATTAATAATCAGCTAATACATATATCAAAATTAAGAACAAACTAAGTTAACCTTCAAAAGGCAAGGGTTTCCCAAAGGAGATCAGGTTCTACTAAATATTATGGAATATTTCCATTATCAGTACATCCAACCCTCTTGACAAAACTTTACAGTGACATTCATTGTTGCATAATTTCTCTAATTTCAATATTCTGTAGGAGTGTGCATTATTAGGCCCTTTATATTACAGTGAAGTCTAGATATATAATTAAACTTAATGATACAATTTCAAAATCAAAAGACTATTGGATTGAAACAACTTTTCACACATTTCTGGTGCCATTTAAATGCTATTATGTTGTCACAAAGGAGCCCCAATTTCAGTTGTTCATAAAACTATATAAACCAGAGGCTCTGAAGAAGTTATATCCCTCAACTGGACAACTGCCTTCAGATAACTAATCAAACAAGCCTAAAGTCTGACAATTAACAATAATAATGATGACGTAAGGCTGATGAGGTATATTATGTGTTGAGGGCCATCCATGGACAATTGTTCCAATTGGTTTAATGGTTTCCAAAGAGAGACCTTTCACTAGAAATGTCTGTTCGACTTTGCTCACAGTTGGCAGCCATCTTGGATTATACCAATTTTAAAGTTGGACCTTCACAGATTATTATCACCATGTTTAGTTTCAAATGTCACAATAGATTCAGATATGAAAATCTCTGAATGTGTTTCCTTGTCCTAACTATATTCAAAAAGATATGACTGCTGTTTGTTTTAAAGTGTTTTAATACCGTGAAAGTACTTTTGTTCGTGGGGTTCCAATTTTTGTGGATTTCTTGGTTCACTTACACCATGAAATTAAGTTCCCAACGAAATCCATTTTTTCCATAGAGTTTTAATGTATGGAATTTGAAACCACGAATTTAAGTACCCATGAAATGGTGATATTTATGTACCGTAATTACTCGAATTTTTCGACACTCAGATTCACCACTTTTTGGGGATTTTGAAAAAACGTCGAAAAATATGATTTTTTTTATATTTTCAGGGCAGATTTCAACAGAAATCGGCGATCGGCGCTTATGTCATCAGTCCCAATGTTTGCNGTAAACCACGAAAATTGATGTTCACAAATAAAAGGACTTCCACAGAATAAAAGTACTTCTGCATTACTATTAAATTTTTCTGATATCGACCTGAGCTGTTGCCGAAGGCAGCCAGTTACACCCCCACCAATTGAACCCTGAATCTAAATGGCAAGAGTAAAATTAAGTGTGTATGGACACAGAACATTTGTGGACACAGTGCAAATGTGGACACAATAAAAATTTCAGACAGAAACAATATTACACCAACCATATTACTTCATGCACATCTTCAAATGGTGTACTACAACTGTGCAACATTTCATAGGTTTAGGAGAACATGTGCTAACAAGGTACATGGATGGACAGATGGACGGACAGAAGGACAGATGCACCGATGGATGGACAGGATGATTCCTGTATACCCCCCAAACTTTGTTTTCAGGGGTATAATAATCACTTGGTTCACACTTGCACTCTTTATTTTTGGGCTGACTTTTATGCCTTTGAAGATGTCATTGCAATTTTTTTTAATCAATATCTTAGTCAAGAGCAGATAGAATCTGAAAATACCAAGTGTGAATGTATTTCAATTTCTAGCAGAAATTTGTAATGTATTTTGAAGGGACAACTAATTAAAATATTCAATGTATATATTGACAGACAAGATTAATTGATCTATCCCTTCAAATCAGTGATAGGGGTATAAAATTCTGCCATGGTATAAAATAGGTAGCAAGTATATCTTGACAGTGATGCCATTATTTTGATGATTCTAGTCATAGTGACTACAAAATGAAGAGCAACAATAAAAGCATTGTTCCATTTCTTGGTTCTACCATGTATTTGTAGAGTAAGTCCACATCCCATCAACATTATTGAGCAATTGACACAAAGTAAAATACTACAAATCACCAATACAACTTACGTATTATGAGAGCTTGATATAAAATAATGGCATAATGGTTGAGACATATCTTGGCACACGTCCTTGTGATCAGGATCAAACAGGTTACATTCATCTGACAATAAGTACTGAGTAAAACCTGTAAATATAAACCAATAATATATACAGAAAGTCTCTAGTAAAGAATTACGAGTATGGGTAATCAATTATCAAAGAACTCGATACATTTTACCATGTAACTATAGAAAATTTGTCTCATTTACATTACATTTATTCCATATCATGTCACAATTTCTTGCTAGTAAATGACTGTTGATGGTGTCATCAAAAGAAACACAATATAAAGATGTTGATATTTTGTGGGAATCCTTGTTCTTAATTTGCTATTCCAAAAGATATAGGATATTTCTCTTATGATGTGGCAGCAATATCTATTTCTTACAAGATAAGATAATTTTTCGTATCACTTGGTGATAACTTTTATGCTATTATTTTATTGGCCTTTCATACAATTAGATAACTTTTCATTGGTTGTTCTAGAGGTCACACATCAGGTCAAACCAACGTCATGGCAATTCTTTTTTAAATTCCGTGCTCATTGCATTATGTCGTCTGCATTATTTTTTATTCCACTGGCAAGAAGAACAAATGAAAAAAATGAGCTTCGTGTGTACACACCTATTAATTCATTCTCCCAAAACAGTTGAATATATTTTGGCCACTTGAAATATATTATTTTATTGCTAAAATTAAGTTTAATTTCCTTCCTGTGTTCTGTGTCGATGTTATGATGAAATGTGTATTGGGATCATTGACGCGTGGAAATTGACATCAGAATCAGTTACCACAGAGACAGAGAAATTTACATCTACATTTAATTACAAATCATTGGTAACATTTTCACTCAACTGACCAGTAGAAATTAATACATAATCAATCTTCAATGTATTCAAAAACTCAACTAAATTCTCCCAACTTAACATAATTGGGAGAACACGACAGAATGGTTAACATAAGAGAAATAGGTTTCACAACTCGTGATTCTTGTATATCGCTTGTTATCAAATCTCGCTATTCAATTACAAATAATAATTAACTCGCTGAAGCTCGTTAATTATTATTTTGTAATTAAATAGTTCGATTTGATAACAAGCGATCTTATAATTAATATATTGCAATAGAATGTGATGATCACATCATTACATTATAAATATATCAGAGTGCTAGAATTCCTTCGATTTTCTATAGTCAACCAAAAGAGTATTTATAAAAGAACTTGAGTTAATGCCACCGCTGTTGCAGCCACCATTGTACTTAGCCCAACTATGTCTGGCTTTCCAAGACTTTTGTCGTGGGCGATACAAAAATCAAATTTATCAAACAGAAAGAAGATAGGTTAGGGCTTGTTAAAGGGAGACATGGTACAACTCATGAAACAAAAGCTTCTGATCAAATATCAAATCATTCTGCAAACACAAGCAGAATAATCCTTGATGAAAATTTTTGGACGCAGGTACAGACAAGGCTTACATTTAATGCCCCCGTTGTCTAACTTCGGGGGTATAAAAATATGATGAATTTCAAACTATATCTGTAACTTATCAATGTGAACATTCATACTAAATATTAAGCCAATATCAACAGTGGTATTGAAAACATGCCCATAAAACTGTTATTTCATATATACTTTTAAACTTCAAAGGGCAAACTACTTCATTAATACACAAATTATGACAAAACTCAATCTGTCACACATCAAAGTAAATCATATACCAAATACAAGTAAATGTCTTGCCATTTTGCTATAGAATGATGGTAGAACAGGATATTACTCTTGGTTTGTATGTTTTAGCTTCAAATGAATATTTGTCATAATAGTAATTTTTTGTGTTCTGTCTCCTGTATTAGTTTTTCTCTATTTTGACATGTCTCTAGACTTTTCAAATTACCATATCTTTTGTTCCTGCAGTTCATTCTCCTGCAGTTGTTCTATAAAAAGTTATTCCATTGATTTGTTTTACCATGTATTTGCAGAGACTTTTGTCTCATGTGCATTTACTCCATATCCCTTCATTACTTATTTAAGACTGGAGTTTGTCTCTCTTGCTTGTGAAGTCCGTAAAAAGATTCTCCATGGAAGAGATGTATGCTCTATATGGTTAACTTGTTCTTGAGAGAATTTCTCATATAGATCTAATATCACACTTTCAAATTTTGGCATTTTTACTTTTTTATAATATCAAATTGTTTTTCTGACCACATGTTTATTGTGTCCACATCTCATGATTTCATTACGCCAAGTTTTCTTACTTTTAACTCCATGAGTGCTCTGTGGTTGATTAAGTGTTGTGATTGTCTTCTGTTAATCTTTTTATCGGAGAACGGATGACAGCAATTGTAGAACACTTTGCCAGGTATTTTTATATATTTGTTGAAAACAAAGCATACATACATTAACTTACCATGAGGTTTGATAAAAGCTCATTTTTGAAGGCCTCATGGTGACTATAAGATGAAGAACAACAGCTTTGTTTTACCATGTATTTGTAAAGATTTTGTCTCAGATGCATTTACTCAATATCCCTTCATTGCTTATTTTAGCTTGGGAAAATACTTTCTGATATTACTTATAATATATGGAATTTTGATCCACTATATTTTCATGTATATTAATGGTACGTCATTCTTGCATAAACACAACAGCCATCTGAACCATACACTTCTAATCTGGTAGAAATTCAGCCATATTTAAGAGGCTTATACTTGTCATATTGAATAAATATTCCACTAATTGAACAATAGAAACTTATATTTTCACTATTTACCATCAGAAGACCACTAAAAGGTTGTTATAAAAAGCCATGTTGATAGAACAATTTATGAACATGTTAGAATCAGCATGTTTTCCCTAAGGATTCCATATCACAACATCAAATAACCAAACAGTGTGTCTAAAAATCATACAGGCATCAACCATAATGCTAAAACTACTCCTGATTTCACTTATTTTCCTTTTTTTCTCTTATAGGACATTTGCACTTTTATTTATGATCACGTGTATGTAATTCCTACACTTTTACTATTTTAGAACAGAAGGAAATATGGTGTAAATCATAAATAACCAAAATGTCAAAGACTTTTACCAATCAATTAGTTTTTTTCTATGTTTAGTTCAAGAACTGAATAAACAAGCATTCATCATGCAATGAAATAATATTTATTTTATAATGGATAGTGTAAAATTAATGGACAGAAGTAATATTTTTTATACAAAACATGACAATGTTTTCATTTAATTAAGTTGATGGTTCATAAGATGTAAAATGAAAGAAAACAAATAATATCAATTGGTTACTGAGTAAGGTAGTTTTATGAACATGAACTACAGATACTTAAGGGACAGCAGTTATTATTTACTAGTATAACATATAACTCTTACCATTAAAATTTCGAAAAAAAACAAGGCTACTAATAGATTGCATTGATCACAAGGACCATTGCCTTTAAGTAATCAGGCAGGCAAAAGGTTCTACTGGGTATATTAAATCACATTCCCTCAGAAGGGGATAAAAATGATCACAAGTTTTTTTAAAGGGACCATCGAAGACTAATTGGTAAAGTTATTTCAGTGGAGAAGATCTTTGAATCGGTCTCTAAAAACACCACAAAGGACCTCCTTTGTGCACAAAGGAGCACAAAGTAGCACAAAGGACCAAAAAAGGGTATTAAACCAGCACAAAGGACATGAAATTACATTCTAAGTATTAAATTATTAATATTTTTACAAAAATAATGTATTTTGAAGTTTTTCTCTCCGTCTTAACGAATATTTCCGACATAAGTGGGTAAGATTTTGTGTTTACCTGAACAATACAATATATCAAATTAATACCTCAACTTAATAAATATTTCTCACTTTTTATATAAAAAAACTACATTGTGCTAAATATTTTTATCTTAGGGGTATTCTTTAAAAGAACCACTTGTATATCGCGTTCGATATTCATAACACCCGGTATTCTTTAAAAGTACCACTTGTATATCGCGTTCGATATTCATAACACCCGAAATAAATAACCGGTTTGTTGGAAAATCATACTGATAATGAAAATAATACCTTTAATTATCAAATTCAACATTATATAATTTTTTTGAATAAATAATAATCTTAAATTCACATTTTTTAGACTGTACCTCTATGCAAATTTTATTTCAAATACGATGTGGTATAGTACGTGTCTTTACCGGAAACGATCTTGGTTTCACAAAATCGTATGCTAAAACGTATGATAAAATGGATTAAAACGTACTAAAAATAGAATTCAAAATATTTTTGGGGTAAAAATATAAATAGAACATAGTTTCATGTCCTTTGTGCTGCTTAATACCCTTTTGTGGTCCTTTGTGCTACTTTGTGCTCCTTTGTGCACAAAGGAGGTCCTTTGCGGTGTTTTTAGAGACCCTCTTTGAATGCATTTTTTAGGGTTTAACATTATTTTATGTTCCCCACTGGAAGACATCTCGAATCAGAATGTGGATTTGCCAAATATATATATGCTTTTGGAAACAATCTTACAACCATTGTGGGAAAATTGGGTTTTTATTGGCTCAGTAGTGTAGAGGATAAAATCCTTGAATGTATTTCCCATAGGATCCAATGTTCCATTAAAGTCCTACAGTTAGCCGTCTTTGAAAAGGTGCAGACTTTCTGGACACTTGTTATAAAGTAACTGTGAATTACTGGAAAAATTGTTTCATATGAGAAGATCTTTGAATAAGTTTTCCACAATTCAATTTTGAGTTTGTTACTCTGAGGCAACCATCATGGATGAGGTGCAGACCTTGTTTTGAAAAGGGCCATTTACAGACAAATCGAAACGTTTAGAGTCCTTGCAGGACATTCGGTCAGGCAAATAAGAAAAAATTGCCATACCGAAGATATATTTATAGAACCTACAGTTTCATGGCATATAGGAAATGTTAATTTTTTACCCAACAATCGGTACTGTTGGCTGAAAATTTTTGCCAGACCGACTCAAGTTTTGCCTGATTTGTCCTTCCGTTTGGCAGTTTTCAATATGTCTGCATTTAAGGACCACTGAGATTAATCTTGAAGTGTGTTTTCCATAGAGTAAAATGTGAAACTATGTTTCCAGTTGGCAGCCATTTTGAATGATGAGGTGCAGAACTTGTGAAGGGGATAATTAAAGGACAATTATTGATTACCTGTAAGTTTGCTTCTAAATCTACCCTAGGTATTGTTAAATGAGTTAAACATTAAACAAGTAAATTCTGAGCAGCAGATTTCAGACATGGGTTATGTAGTAATAATATCTCACCATCGATTCCTAACTGTCCTTTCTTCTTTCCATCTTTTGAAGGTTCATATTTATTTACAATTTCAATACATTTATCTTTTGTCACCCGTGTCATCTGAAAATATACAGAAAATTTTTATGCCTAAAAGAAAAGGGGGTCAAATAATTGAATAGACATTTTAGTAGAGAATTAACAGGACATTTCATTAGTGACTTGAATAGAAATTTCACTTGATAATTGAATAGACATTTCATTAGAGAATTAAATGGACACTTCATTAAAGAATTGAATAGAAATTTCAGTTGATAATTGAATTGACAGATTCAAAATATACAGGAAAACTTTATGCCTAAAAAAAAGGGTCAGATAATTGAATAGACATTTCAGTAGATAATTAAATGGACAATTCATTAGAAAATTGATTAGAACTTTCAGTTGATAATTGAATAGATATTTCAGTAGAGAATTAAATGGACACTTCATTAGTGAATTGAAAAGAAATCTCAGTTGATAATTGAATAGACATTTCAGTAGTGAATTAAATGGACATTTCATTAGTGAATTGAATAGAAATTTCAGTTGATAATTGAATTGACATTTCAGTAGTGAATTAAATGGACATTTCATTAGTGAATTGAATAGAAATTTCAGTTGATAATTGAATCAACATTTCATTAGAGAATTAAATGGACACTTCATTAGTGTATTGAATAGAAATTTCAGTTGATAATTGAATTGACATTTCAGTAGAGAATTAAATGATCACTTCATTCAAGAATTGAATAGAACTTTCAGTTGATAATTGGATAGATATTTCATTAGAGAATTAAATGGACACTCCATTAGTGAATTGAACAGAAATTTCAGTTGATAATTGAATAGACATTTCATTAGAGAATTAAATGGACACTTCATTAGTGAATGGAATAAAACTTTAAGTTGATAATTGAATTGACATTTCAGTAGTGAATTAAATGGACATTTCATTAGTGAATTGAATAGAAATTTCAGTTGATAACTGAATCGACATTTCATTAGAGAATTAAATGGACACTTCATTAGTGAATTGAATAGAAATTTCAGTTGATAATTGAATTGACATTTCAGTAGAGAATTAAATGAACACTTCATTCAAGAATTGAATAGAACTTTCAGTTGATAATTGGATAGATATTTCATTAGAGAATTAAATGGAC
>MJUU01000018.1:80208-98490 GCA_002080025.1 Modiolus philippinarum | reverse complement strand
TCCACTAGAACCAAAGTTATGCTGTCCACAGACACGAAAATACCTAATTAACCCCTTTTTGGCCCCTTTTTTGCCTCTTTTTCAAAAACGGGTTGGGCAGGGAATGCGAAATTATAACCCGGGCTTAAGCTTGCGCCAACAAACATAATACTAAAATTTGATAACAATCCGTACGCCATCATAGATACCAATATGGTTGATGTGGGCCATGTCAGTAAGCAGGAATGGACTTTAACCATTCTACCTAACCAAGTCACTCATGCCTAAAATGTAGGTCAGAGACAGCATCCGAAGCATGCATTGTTGTTGTCATCCCAAAATGCATCATGCACACCAATATGGTTGATGTGGGCCATGTCAGTAAGCGGGAATGAACTTTAACCATTCTACCTAACCAGGTTGCTCATGCGTAAAATGTAGGTCAGAGACGGCATCCCAAGCATGCATTCCAGTCGTCATCTCAAAGTGCATCAGGCATACCAATATAGTTGATGTGGGGCATGTCAGGAAGCAGGAATGGACCTTAACCATTCTTCCTAACCGGATGCCGACGCCGACGCTAGGGGTATCACATAAGCCCCCCTCACTTCGTGAGGTGAGCTAAAAATTTAGGATTAGTTTGCGTCGCATTCCATATGTGTCACAATACACATTTTGTGGTCTTTGTCAAATCGACATCTTGGGGCCTCTTGTTTGCATCAAGATAAATATCAAAAATCCGAAAGTTAATTGCCCATCTACAGACCATATGCAACAATTCTATAACAAAATTAAAACCCTAAATCCAAAAATTTAGGAGGAGTTCGCGTCGCATGCCATATGTGTCAAAATGGACATCTTGGGGCCTCTTGTTTGCACCAAGACCAATATCAAAAATCTGAAAGCTTACTTCACATCTGCATCATATATGCAACAGTTCTATAACAAAATTAAAACCCTAAATCCAAAAATGTAGGAGGAGTTCGCGTCGCAAGGATTTGTGACAGATGGACGGATGGACGGACGGACGGACAAGGCCAACGACAATATCCCCGAACTTTCATTCGAAAGTGCGGGGATAAAAACAAATCCATTCAGCAAACACGTCTTTAATATATTATGAAAACACTGTAGGAGGAATCATTATATATCCAAGGATGATTTTAGCTCTTTTCAAATGGGTCCCCCGTCCAAAAAATTGGGAATTTCGCATCGTGACAACTAAAATTGGGAAAAATGAAAATATATCAAATACTGCAACATACGTTTGTATAAACAAAGAACATGTGTAAGTACACACAAGAATAGTTTGAAGAATGGAAAGTATCATTACACAAAGGCCATTACTTTTTACATTTTTTTCAAAAATTAAGACTATATTTTATATAGTTTTTCAAATTACACCAGATTTGAATTTTATCAAGCTGATCATCAACGAAATACTAGTAAGTACTGCTCTTTTCCTATATGTAAGCAAATCAACATTCTGTCAGAAATTCTTTGGTTGTCTGCAAATAAAGATGACTTACACATTTCAATATTATCACCAAAATCAAATCCTTCATACCCAACTTAGTGATAAATATACCTCATTCCATGAAATGACTATGCATTCATTCCTTAATCATACAGCAGGTCATTTCCACATTTCGTTTCAACATTTCGTTTGAACTAGTAGAAATGAAAGCACCCAATATAATTCTCAACCAGTTAAAAGTCCCAGTTTCAGAAACTCTGATTTTAAGTCATAACTATTCAATATTTATTTCAAAACAAACTATATCTTTGGCAATGAGAGCATTTGCACGTTACCGCGTATTTCAAATGTCATGGATGAAAGCCCGATTAAAGTCTCGAATTTTAGGCACAACAATGAACGATAACAACACGATTTCAATTCTCTTTACGGATCAATTAACTTGTATGCCAACAATCCTTGAACACAAGGATTGTTAACAATCCTTGGATAAAAATTTTATCCAAGGATTGTTTGTTTTTTTCAAAATTTTTGTAGTTTTCAGTAACTGAATATGTATTTGANGTACCAAGTCCGGCTACTCCGAGTTCCTATCGTTATTTATGTTTGTCTCTTGTTTTCATTGTTGTTTTTCTGGTGCAGTTTGCTTGTAAATTGTGGCATGTGATTGTAGTTCCTGGCCATTGTAGGTGTTTGCTGTGATCCTGTTTTTTAAATTATTTTATACAAGTTGGCTACCTAAGATGTTTGTTTTTTGCCACTATCTGCTAATTTGTAACTTCGGTATTTTATTATTGTATATGAACCTATCAAATTCATATTTTCAAAACCATAAGAAATGTGCTTGAAGCAATTTAGTCAGATTGTCTATATACACATCGGAAGTTGTAAAATAACAGCATCAGAGAACCGAAGGAACAAAGCACAAGATAATATATTAATTCAAAGTCCAGAGACAAGGCAACAGCAAAAACACCAGAAAACAGACGACCAAGGACACTAGATGCCCACAAATCACTCAAACACTTCATATAGTTTTCAGGTATTATACCACCAAAAGGGAATTCTAAAATAGTACTTAATCAATGCAGTATGGATATTTCAATGGAGTGATTGAAATAGTTCTGTATCCAATATAATTAACCTGCATATTGTTTGAAAGCTGAACAAAAAAACCTTTATTTTATTCCTATCAGTTGTAATAAATTTGTTATGGCAAAACAATGACATGACCATTTCACGGGTTGGCAGTGAAAGTGAAAGTTGATTTTTGATAGTAGTATACTGCCGGTTGACTGCATTTTCTGATATTAAATGAAAATTGTCCTCAAAATTTTTGTTGAGGGACATTATATATCTAATTAATAAGGTAGGAAGTTTCGCTTTATTTAAAACGACAGTAAATGTGCTATGACCAATTTAACAAAGACAAATAGGGAAAAAATCAATGGTGGTATGATACCTTTAAGTGAAAAATCACAAAAATTAGAATTTGCCTCTGTCTTGTTTATTTTGGTACAAAACCACCAAGTCAGCTCCAAATTCACATTTTTTATCCAAATTTGATCTTAAAAGCTATATATATATATATAACCTGATATATCCATACCAGAATGACTGGAAATTTTATTTTCCATAATCAGTTGCATTGTAATCACTGCAAAATACAAATGAAAAAGAAAGGAAATGGGGTAAATGTCAATGAGACAACATCCCATATCCAGGTTAAAACGACCAAAAACAAAACATCTAGGGGTCACCATATGGTCTTCAACACAGTGAGGAACCTCACACCATATAGTAAGCCCTAAATGGCCCCGAAAAGGTAAAAAAGTGAATAAATCAATTGAAACAAACCACATCCAATAACCAAAATATCAAGAAACTAAAATTTTATAAGAAGACAAGGACAAGCCAATGACCAACATATTCCTGACTTGGGACAGGCGCAAAAATTGCGGTGGGGTACACTTAAATACACTGTGTTTAAGCCATAAATAGCTTACAAAATTCAAGTTATTGAAATTTCAGACCACAATTGTGCAATTTTATACTGTTCAGTTTTGACAGTATTAGCCGAGGGATGTAGTGATACTAATTTTCAAAGTATCAAAGTATCTTTGACATAGTTTCTTATAATATGGCATATGAACCAAGAATAGATAGTGCATGTAATTTATTAGCAAAAAAGAGCAATAGAAATCTATTTATTTGGATATATAGGCTATTTGTGTCACATTTTTTTTATCCATCATTGTAAATAATAACAAAATACCGAAATTACCGTGAATTTAAATTCTGCATATGCGCATTTCGACAACTTGTGTCTCTTCAGTGCAGTGTAAAACAATGAATAATATCAGCATTTTTAAAGAAGTTTTCAAGATTTTAGGAAAGGTATATCTGAAAGGCCGAATATTTCAAATATGGCCAATCTTCAAAATATACAATTTGACAAGCTTTTAACAATTTGGTGGACCTCATGCTTCATACCTGCAAATTCAACAAATAGTTTAATTCTAAATATTAAATCAAACTGATATTAGTGCAGGTTTAGCCAATAAAAACACATTGTTGTTAAATCTTTACTTCTGGTTTTTGTTGGCAAAAATATTGATCATCTCCTAAATGCTTTACACCATAACTAAATTTAAACAATTTTTCATATTGGCAGTATTTGGCATTGCACAATATCATGTTCTTCTTTCATAATTGATGATGTTGTTATACCAAATATATTTAGAAGTATTTCAATTGAAATTTCATATGTAAGTCGGCTTGATATCATAGTCAACGGAAATTATGTCCTTAGCTAGCTGTCAGTAACTGCGAGCATTTGTCCGGACAGTACCTGTATGTATTGTCTTCATGTTTTATGTAATTCATTGTATGGGTACTCGTCTTGATAAGTTGGACTTTTTTCTAGTTTGAATTTTACTGTGAGTCTTTTTGTGTATTTATTTTAGCCATTCACCACACATAGGGGGAGGGTTTGGATCCAAGAAAACGAGTTTAACCCCACCGCAATTTTTGCGCCTGTCCCAAGTCAGGAATACGTTGGTCATTGGCTTGTCCTTGTCTTCTTATAAAATTTTAGTTTCTTGATATTTTGGTTATTGGATGTGGTTTGTTTCAATTGATTTATTCACTTTTTTACCTTTTCGGGGCCATTTAGGGCTTACTATATGGTGTGAGGTTCCTCACTGTGTTGAAGACCATATGGTGACCCCTAGATGTTTTGTTTTTGGTCGTTTTAACCTGGATATGGGATGTTGTCTCCTTGACATTTACCCCATTTCCTTTCTTTTTCATATTACTTGGATAATAATGATATATGGAGGTGAGGGTGGGGGGAGGGGCCATGACACCAAATTATTTACTAAATAGGTCTTACTCCATATCCTTTTATTCACCATTTACATCTAAAAGAAAGCCACATGTATATATTTTTAAAGCCACAAGAAAGCCACATGTATATATTATTAAAGTCACCTGTATATATGATGTGTATTTCGCTGAACTTGATGACTCTTTATTCGGGGGCCGACTCCGACCTGCCATTGGGTGTGGGATTTTCTGACCGTTCATTGAAGATCTTATGGTGGCTTTGAGTTGTTATTACTCCCCTTTGGGTCGTTGTCTCTTTGACACATTCCCGTTTCCCATCTTTTTTCTATTAGCCATGCTTTTTGACCACAAACAAGTTGCATTTAGGACACTTGTTGAAATTTTATTAATTCAGTCACTGACAATAGGCTCATCACAAAAGTCTTATTTTCAGTTTGTGATATCGTGATAAAGAGTCTCATTATTGTGTGAATTTCTCTTAAAGTGTTCAGTGTATTTTATTCAAACTTTGCAAAATTACTGGAAAAACATAGATGAAAGTATATATACATGATATAAGCTAATTTCATTAGAGAAAAAGAGGCCCTTTATACAATTATAAAAAAACTAATGCACTAACAGTGTTAACTCTAAGAAAAAAAAACAGAGTGACATCAGGTGCTCCGGAAGGGAAAGCGTGTCCTGCTCTGTATACAGCACCCGTCACGCTGTCAGTGGGTCAATTCAGGGTCAAGTCAAAAACCGGTAATGTCAAATGCAGGAAGTCATGAATCTAGCTGAAAATGTTAGTTTTTATTTGTGACACTGACATTTCATATCTATCTATGATGTCATGGTGACGGCAATATAATTTCTGAAGGGAAGAAATTAACAATGGCTGAACATATCACTGACTCAGCAGTTTTTGCTCTTTCCACACAGTCACTGTATGAACTGCACGCTCTACAGTATCGAATTGATTGTGAAATATACACTCGATAGTTTTGTGTCACATATATCGTCCCATTAGTGCAACAAGGTACCAACTTCCTGTATAATCTATATACTGATGGTAACTTGTTGCACTAATGGGACGATATATACCTTACACTGCCATGTATGATTAATAGTTAATATACAGATATTGAAATTTCATATATCAATTATACTTAAGGCAATTTCAAATAAACGTTATAGAACATAAGAATCCGACTCATTAATTGAACCAAATCCTAAGGTTTCAGTTGAACCCTAATTCCAGAGTAACTCTTTTCTATAAATTTTCGCACCAACGGTTATATGTAATACAAAGTAATATATTGCATTTCTCACATTTGAATATATAGTGAAAAATCAATTCAACCAAGACGAAAAGAAAAAAAAAAGAGACATATCCACGTGATATGTCTTAAGAATTTTCTTTTAAAAATAGAAGTAAAAATCTCAAAGTTATTATTAAAGAGATATTTTGTGTTGTCGAGTTTATATTTTTTGTTGTTGTAATGACAACCTGTGCATTGTGGAATTCATTCAAATGAAAATTAAATTTCAATATGTCAGTAAATTGAATTTGACATTAAAGTGGTAAAATATGATGATATTCAAACATACAATACATGTAGTATTTCTGTTAAGATAAATTTCCAAATGAATACTAAAGCAACAGTTAGATTTCATTAATCCAGACTACATTGCAATATAAAGATCACATTCGGACAGTGAACATAAATGATCAAACGGAACGTAAATCAACGCAAAAAAAAAAAAAAAAAAAAAAAAAAAAAAAAACATTTGCAGTGTGATACCTCAAAAAAGGGAATGTAATTAGGTGTTCATAGGTAAAAAGTATGGTGTAATACGAATTCGGTATTTGCCAATCCTGTAATAACTCAGGGTCTCTTGAAAGATTTCCATCTTCATTTGTGACATAAACACATTGCAATGATCTGTCAAATCCTGGTTTAAGGGGGCAAAAAGGCCACACAAATTCTATATACCCCCTGTTAGTGGCTTTCCAAATGCAATATAACAAAATACCGAAATTACTGTTAATTTATTTTCTGCATATGCGCATTTTGACAACTTATGTCTCATCAGTGCAGATCAAACCAGTCCATTAACCGAAAAAAACGTGAAAAAAGAGAACAAAAACTAATATAATCTAAATAGAAAAGCATAGCAAAAATTCAGCTAAGGACAGAGCTATGCATGAGGGAGATACTCCTTAGTTTTAAACAAAATTTTCTAAAATTTATATATTTCAAGTTTCAATAAAGTCGGTTTTCGGGTCAGCACCGAAGTACTGACTACTGTGTTGGTGAATACCCTCGCGGACTAACAGTCCACCAACAGTGGCATCGGCCCAGTGGTAATAAATAACAAAATACCCGTATATTTGTATTAATTATAAATATTACTCCTTTGTCCTTACTTATCACTCAAACAATTATTTCGGAATACCTAATTCAAGTGAAACAAATTAATGAAATAAAAGGGACAACAGGAAACACCTACAATGGTTGAAAATTATACTTACATGCCACAATCTGCTAGGGAACTACACAGGAAATACACAAATAAGACAAAAGACAAAGGTAAACAACGATTGGAACTCGGGACAGCCGGACTTAAACATTCTTATCTTCTAAGCAACAAAATACAGAGCATACTGTAACTTAATTTTTTTTAAAAATCATTTTGGAAAATTGCTTCATACTTTTAAACTGTTTACGAAGTCGAGTCTCATAGAAAGCATCTCACCTTAACACAGAAAGATGGTCACTTTTAATGGGGGGTAAAATAACCGAACAGAATTGTCAAGAGCCAGGGTCCATAAGACAAAAAAGACTTACTTGATGGAAAACCACCGGAAATTGTCGACCGAATTTCTTGTCACTGAGTATACCCTGCTTTGTAAAGTTTATAGAGGTCACGGGTAGGAAACTCTTTGTCATCTTCTGAAAACAGCTTCTCGAAACAAGCAAACTATAGTATCAATCAACGAAGAATTAAATTCAGAATGAAAAATGTTTTTATGGCGGGTTTAAGGCAATGGACCCAAGAGAAATGTGGAATTTTGTGTGTGTGTGTGTGTGTGTGTGTGTGTGTAAATAAATGTTTAATGGTTGTAATCACAAGTAGTTGTCTTTCATAGCTGACTTAAAATTCAGAATCATTCCCTTCGTGTGAGTTCTTGTATACCATCTTACGTGCTGAACAAATCAATTTTTGATATGGTCGAGTACGTTAATAGCAATTTTCACTAAAAGCAAGTAGTACAAATTACCGCTAAAACTATGCATTTTTTACCTGTTGAACGAAAGGGAGAAGTGGGTATATTCAAATGCCTTAACAATATTAGCCCCTTGCCATAAAAATAACCCTAAAAAGTTTTACTGCATGCGGTAATAAATTCCCAAATTTTATTATAAATATTCCTTGGAGTTCGATTTTTTCCGAGTCACAGACATCGATATTCGAATCAAAGTACCTTAATATTCCTTTCAATCAGATATGTTTGCTGGGCTAAAATTATGACATCAGTGTCAGAAGCAGTTTTATCAACCTAGTGATAGAAATATATGAAATCACATGTAAATACCAAATGAAGATATTGTAACTCCGAAAAATCAGTTTAATGACCGGCATCGGCTGGTGATTCCCTCTAGGACTAATTTTCCACAACTTCAGGCATCAACCTAACGAGAGTTTTATATAACCAACTATAAACAGAACTTCACACCAGTAAAATTCTACTTAGGTTTGTGAAAGTAACCAAAATTATAGATATTTCTTGAATATTCGTTACAACCTTAAAAGATATCTTTCTTTGCAACAGCGCGATACTTATGGAAACAGTACAAGGGCTAAACCCATATTAGTAATAGACTTGACTTAAGTTTGAATGCGCAAATAATGAATTTTTCTCTTAGTGCAAATAAGAAAGCATATCTCGTATCGACTGGACCTCTGATAATAATAGGTAGGGGTCAACAAATTTATCATTCTTATTAATTATGGAAAATGTATCAAGAAATTGATGATACATATTGTTCTAAAATTGAAATTTCCCCTGAACAGACACAATATTTCATAACCTGATATAGCTGAAATATTGCTCATTGGACGTTAAACTCTAACTAATCAATCAGTCAATCATAAACTACATGTACTTGTATACGAGTTTAAAATGCCTGAAAAACAGGAATGTCATCAGAACCACACACTCACACATAGAAAAAAAAGTTGTATAGTTACTTTTGTAGTGTAGAGTCAATATACATGCTTCACGAAACGGGGTTTGAACTCGCACATTATCATCGGAAAAGAGGGAAATTTAATTTACTTCACAAAATTCATAGTCCCTATGTACTCACATATCTCAACATTGTTAAAACCAACGGAAGATGAGGAATTGCAAAATTCAAAACATACCGGTAATATCTACTATAAGACTTCATACTTGAACTGACTTTATCTCATGTGAAACTTGAGCTCGGAGACTTAGAGTAAGCATATCCTGCTTCTTGTAAGACACCCGCTGTGTTGAACATGTCAAATCCGTAGTAAGGTCAAATCCGGTAGAGGAAACAACAATTCAGCTTTAAAAGGGAAAGATCTATTGTCATCTGGGAAACAGATATTCCATTGCGGTCCACAAGATGGTGATGTCGACCGTAAAACTTCTGGAGGGATTACTTCAAGTTTTGGGTAACATACCCTTGTTTAAATAGCCTATCTGTGAGCGACCGGCTTCTATCAAGGAAATCACTAAATCGACCAAAGGCTCTAAATAGCAAATGAGCTGGGAGATGTAAAATCCGTATGCCGGCGCTGTTGGGATGTTGCTACTTTTGAAAAAGTGAAGACATCGCGTTTGTCGTACAGCTTCGTTTGAAGTCTACCTCTGTTGTCAACTTAAAATTAGTATGCAAAACACGAGAGGAAAAGAGTTTTGTAAGGCTTGCATACAAATGTGTTTTACTGCATTAAGAAAACATGAATGAAATCGTTTTCTATAATATGGAATATATTAATATCATCAATTCTAGCATAAGTGTTACGGATACGATTTATTAATCAATCCTTTACGTCTGGTTGGCAATAATCTATATATGTTCAAGACGACAAAACAGTAATAAAAAAATATAAAGCTATTTGTTTTTAACACATTGAGAATCTATTGTTAGCAATGAAGGAATGGATGTTCCAAATATAATAATGTTGGCCTTGATCAATCAACTGACCACGATTTCTTTAGTATGAATAGGGTTTGTAAACATCCATACTAGTGTTGTTCGACATTAAGGATGAGTTCCTCCCAAACCGGTGCCAGGGACGGTCTTAACTGATTGTTGAAGGGCTCATGATGACTTTAAGATGAAGAACAACAATAAAGGGTTGTTCCATTGCTATTTCTACCATGTATTTGAAGAGGCTTTGTCTCATGTACATATCCTCCGTATCCTTCATGTTTGTTTAACATGGAGGCAATATCGGAGATGGAAATCCTAGTTTATATTTGAGTCGTATATTACATAATAAGTTCTTGTTATGCTGTTTTTATTGACCACGTAGTCAGTAACATCTTAATATAATGTTCTTTTAATTAAATTACCCATATGTAGGCGAGTTCTTACATCGTACAAATGTATATACCAGATAACTTTAATTGAAGTTTTTAGGGAACTTTATGGGCAGTTTCATGAGTCTTTCATATTTAGTTTTAGTTTTTTTTCAAAATGGCAAGGTTGGCGACTTTAAGCTTAAATATATTATAAACATGATGATTTTATTTTCCGTTTCTATGAAGAATCAGTCCTCTACTCTTACATACGGTGTATCTGTATCTTAATTGATATGAAAATCCCCATAATTCAAGATTCAACTACCTAGTATTTATTATAGCTTTAGACATTTTTTTCAATGATTTTTTCTGCAAAATTTAAAGTCTTCAATACTACAATTCAATTTATAATTTGTTAATACTGTATAATTATAGTATCTAGTTTTCTGGTTGTACAACATTATCTAACTTGATGGTTCAATAGACATTTATTCTGTATTTACTGTCTAAAATGGCATTAATTATTAATTATGTTCTCCTTTGAACATTGAAAACTAATTAATCTTAGAACTACAACTCCAATGATAGTTTATATGTTCTCTATCAGCTTAAACATGTCTTTCGAGAAATGGACTTCCAAATGTTTTCGTTTAATCTGCACTGATGAGACATAAAAAAAAAAAAAAACCGCAACCGTGACAAAAAGCGCTTATCTTTTTATTTTTTAACAAAAACCGAATATGTGAATATAAAACGGCAAACTTTTCCTTTAATTTGTATTTCAACGTCTTTATGAATTTTCCGCCGCAAACCGATGGACAAAGCAATTATGTTGGTGAAGATCGCGATTATTCATGACATATTTTGCAAAAAAAAAAGAAAAACTTGACAAAAGTAATTTTTTTTTCAACATTTTTACAATCCCTAAACTTGCGAGACAATATTATGATATATGACGACGAGTACGCAAAAGGATATTTTGATCTATTTTCCCTTTGGTATTAATTTTCCCTAAAACATGCAACAAAATTTATATACTAAGGGGACGACCATTTGATTCTGAGGGGGGGGGGGGGGGGGTGGCAGATTTTGTAAATAAATATCTTGGCCCCAGATAAGCTGAAAATAAATAATTTTGCCTGGTTACACTTGAAAATAAATATTCAGTCCACTCATAATGGCCCCGGGGGTGAGGTAACTTCCATTATTTTGGTATACCGGGATGTGCCAAAAATTGGCACGAAATATATGAATTTGGGTGTGTTTGTAAACAAATTGTATATAAATTTGCATGTAGAAATAATAATTTATATAAATTTGGGAATAAAATAAGCAAAAAGGGGCAATTAAATATGAACAACATAATTCCTGATCATTATTTTCTTTTCATGTTCAATATTTCATGTACGTATTGCTTTGTTTCCTTGATTTTTTAAAATTGTCATGTTAAAATCAATGGTATATGAATATAGATGAATATAGATTTGGGTCCTAAATTTAGTGTTGTTATATAAGTTTAGGGTATGTTTTAAGTACATGTGTATATAAATTCGGGGCAGTTTTCCGAGGTCAATTTTGCACATCCCTACCAGAAAAAATACCAAGTTACCACCCCCCGAGCCTAATGGCCAATTTTTTTTTTTTGTTGAACAAGAAAATAAATATTCTGGTCTCCAAAGGCTTGGAAATAAATATTATGACCAGAATTGAATTGAAAATAAATAATCTAACCTTTCCAAATTTGCCAGCCCACCCCCCCCCCCCCCAGGATCAAATGGTCGTCCCCTAACCAAGGACGTATATTAAGACGTATATGACGTATATCTAAATATATGTCCTTGCCCTAACAAACATTCATAAAATTTAGTATGACTGCTGTAAATATCAACTAAAACTCAAATTTGGCACACATTTGTCTAAACCATGCAACATATGGTATATGCATAGTATATGCCATTTTGTCACAATGCTATCTAACTGCTGAGTCTTTAATTTGGTACAAATTTCCTGAAAAGCTTCAACAATAAGGCTATCAATAGTAAAGGTCATGGTGTAAATGCCATCTAGTACTCAAATTTAGTACAAATTTATTGAAAATATGCAACAATATGGATAGAGATGGCATGCCATATAGTGCAAATACTATCTAATACTCAGATTTTTTTTTACAAATTTACTGAAAAGATTCAACAATATAGATATCTATAGTATGCGATATGGAGTAAATGCCATCTACTACTCAAATTTGATGCAAATATACTGAAAACATGCAGCAATAGGGATATTGATAGTATGCGATATGGTGTAAATGCCATCTAATACTCAAATTTGGTACAAATATACTGAAAATATGCAACAATAGGGATATTGATAGTATGCGATATGGTGTAAATGCCAGCTAGTACTCAGAATTGGTACAAATTCACTGAAATATGCAACAATAGGGATATCGATAGTATGCTATATGATTTACATGCCATCTAGCACTCAAATTTAGTACAAAGATATTGAAAATATGCAACATTAGGGATATCGATAGTATGGGATATGATGTAAATGTCATCTAGTACTCAAATTTGGTACAAATATACTGAAAACATGCAACAATAGGGATATCGATAGTATGGGATATGGTGTAAATGCCATCTGGTACTCAAATTTGATGCAAATATACTGAAAACATGCAACAATAGGGATATCGATAGTATGCCATATGGTGTAAATGCCATCTAGTACTTAAATTTGCTACAAATTTACTGAACATATGCAACAATAGGGATATTGATAGTATGCGATGTGATGTACATGCCAGCTAGTACTCAAATTTTACAAATTTACTGAAAATATGCAAGAATAGGGATATCGATAGTATGCGATATGATGTAAATGCCATCTAGTATCCAAATTTTGTACAAATATAGTGAAAACATGCAAGAAAGGGGAAATCTATATAGCTATAATATGCGATATGGTGTAAATGCCATCTAATATTCAAATTTGGTACAAATTTACAGAAAATATGCAACAATAGGGATATCGATAGTATGCAATATGGTGTAAATGCCATCTAGTACTCAAATTTGGTACAAATTGACAATGAATATGCTACAATAGGGATATCGATAGTATTCGATATGGTGTAAATGCCATCTAGTACTCAAATTTGGTGCAAATATACTGAAAACATGCAACGATACGGATATCGATATAATGCGAAATGGCTTAAATGCCATCTAATACTACTGAAAATATGCAACAATAGGGATATCGATATTATGAGATATGATGTAAATGCCCTTTAGTGTTCAAATTTAGTATAAATTTACTGATAATATGCAACATTTCGCATATCGATAGCATGCGATATGCCATCTGGTACTGAAATTGAAACAAATTTACTGAAAATATGCAACAATAGGGATATCAATGTTATACGATATCGTGTAAATACCATTTAGCACTCAAATTTTGTACAAATTTACCGGAAAAATGCTACAATAGGGACATCGATAGTGTGCAAAATGGTGTTAATGCCACCTAGTACTCAAATTATATGATTAATGAGGGTTTTAAAGGAGTGGGTCATTGTACGGTGTAAAAGAAAATAGAAAAAGGTTCTGTTTGACATAAGAAATATCGAAATTCTCGTGTACAATATACATTGCACGTGAAATAAGATCGCGTTTGGTGTACGAAAAAAAGGTATGGACGCTGTGCGATGATAACTCCTAATGTACGCTCGATAATCGAAAGATATACAAGGAATACTTAATAAATAAGATGAGGGAAAATGACATTTTAAAAGCGAGAAAAGGCAACCATTGAAATAAAATACGCCAAACGAAAATATGTATCACCCTTTTTTTATTTACACAATTATAAGGAAAGTATTCTTGAGTTGAGACTGAAAAATGAGATCTCGACAAATTTTTATTGAAAATCTTCATTTTGTCCTGCTAAAGATAAAACACATTTGTTGTATGCACCGGCCACTATAAAATAAAAACCGAAATGCAAATATACATTGTATTGGACATAGTTTATAGTGTATCAAGGCGTAAAGTGTATGGTGCATAGTGTATAGGAATTTCCGCAAATCCAATAAGTGACGTCACAAAATCTAATTTACATATGCAAATTAGCATTTTTGGTTGGCAAAGCCGAAGAATTATCACTGTATAGCATTGGGATAGAATTTTCAATCTTTGATAACTTTTTTTATTATATGCACGATTTGGGATCTGTAAATGCATGTTATACATTGAGATATTCATATTTTTTCTACCAATTTACTTTTTAATAAAAATAGTCAAATATTTTTTCATGTGAATTTAAAAAATGTGAAAGTTTCGAAAAATTATATGGTCTACAAAATACGCTAATTTTATATATATTAAAAATAAAAAAATGAAAATTTTTACATCCTGTAAAAGTGTAAACATTCCATTATTGAGATCAAAAAGAATTATCCAGTTATGTCAAATAACAAATTCTCATCAGTTAATTGAAAATGACAGTTTTATGACCCTAATCAGTGACCACTATTTCTTGCCAACCAAAGTAATTTTTCAAGCTTGTGACGTCACGGTGGAAACTCCTATAGTGTATGGTGCATGGTGTATGGTGTAAGGTATATGGTGTAATGGTGTATGGTATGATGGTGTATGGTATATGATGTAATGGTTCATGGTGTACGGTGTAATGGTGCATGGTGTATGGTGTATGGTATAATGGTGTGATTGGTTATGTTTTACTGTACAAGCACTGTAAAGAATAAAAAAAACCAAAATGAAAGATTAGTTAAAGAACCAGTATGGAACAATACTCTGTATAAGTCATGTAATGCTCAGTTTCCCGACTATTTTTTCCATTTTATTTGATCAAATACGAATACAAATATCCTATTCACTCTAGTATTGAACAAATAGCTATAGGACTGTTAATATTTACCTCAGTTTATAATCGGCAGCGATATTCACTGAGTGGAAGTAATTATCTAAGTGATATTACATTTAGTGCATAATATGCAAAAATAACTGACCGGACTATAATTATGTTGGTAACGGACTTAGTTTGCTTTCCGTATGATCAATCAGTTGTTGCATAAATAACAATTATCGTGGAATCCTTTGAAATGACCTTCCAATAGATATTTTTGAATTGGAAATTGATGTTGGTACGGCTACAAACAGCCCAACCCTTAGTGATAATGACCCAAATATTAACTACTTCCCCTTGGTGATAATGACCCAAATATTTATTAGAGTATAATACATCGCCAAGCGAATACCGAATACTGGTATAAATAATTCTACAGAAACAATTCACTAAATATTTTCTTCCAAATTATTGTGAAGTTGGTTTAACACTGTTTTCGAAGTCTTATCATACTTGAAGCACGATGATTGCACCACGATAAATGGTCATCACCGACTTGACAGTTCAGTTCGGCCATGACATGGAATGTTGAATGTTGAATAGTTGTATGTGCATAATAGAATATAACCACCAATGCAACGTCTGTGCCCGCGTCTGTATTGAATGTAAATCTTTTCCCTTTGAGATTTTAAGAACTATTCATTTAGAAATACATTAACAATTTTTGTTTATGAGTATATGATTCATAAGTTGAATCAGTTGCATGAATGAGTCGTAAGAATAGCTTCCAATATCTTCTTTTAATAGGAAAGACAAATTAATCAATATGGAACTTTTGAATCGTGTTCATTCCGATAACAGATCTATTTTTATATGTAAATCAAAGCTCCGATGGAACTGAAACTCGAAAGCCCTGGAAATCTACAGGTGGCAAAACTTCGTAGTCATCTGAAGAACTGCTGCATACGTCTGCATGTATTAAGTTATTCCATAATACGTGAAAATAATCGGATTGTATGATTTCGTATGCATGTCGATTTCATTGCTATAAACATATGCAATACACATGTCACAGGTAAACAAATATTATTTTCATGTTTGACAAATTACTGCGCAGCAGGCTCGTTGATCCGAGGCGCAATATAAAAAAACGAGTAATTTGATAAATATGCATATTGTTTTCAATTTAATATAACAACACCGTTTTCATCTCAAGAAAATGACGAAATATAACTTAAATACACAATGTATACGATTTTTAACGAAACTTGCGCACTATATTTTATCGGAAGCACGAAGATAATCTTTTAGAGCTGTTAAAAGGCTTGAAGCCTCACGTAAGATAATCTTTTACAGCTGTTAAAAGGCTTGAAGCCTCACGTGATTTTGTCCTGTCATTTTAACAACTCTCCAGCCCTTTCATGGCTTTCGAGTTCAAAATCAATACATCAACACCTTGAGAGGGAATCACTAATTAATGAACACTTTTGAGCTAAGGATGATATATGTTTAATCGATTTGTGGCACTTCAGGTTATTATTTTTTTTCGTCAATTAAAATTTAGTTAAAGAATTATCATATAGGAAAAATTTCATAAATAGTTTGTTTTTTTAAGTAGTATATATTTATTTCAATAAGTTTAGAGATCCAGTTTTCTTTCTAACGGGTATCCAAGGCGATCGTTTCTGCATTCAATTACACGAGATTTCCTATCTCGAAAGTCCCGTATTAAGGGACATAGAGTGAATGCACATCAGACAAAGTCACAATTAGACCTTCAAAAATAGTACAGAATTTAAAAATCTACATGGTTGGATGAAATAATATAAAATTACACTAAGACATAAAAATTACACCAGACTTAAAGACATATACGTCTTAGTTATCAGTTTTATACAAGTTTCTTTTTTGGCAATTTTTAAGTTGCGTTTGTCCCACGTAGATACACACTGGACCACCAACCCACAAACCAGAAATTAAGAAGGCTTGTGAGAAGAAAAATGCAACGTTCTATAAGGAGAGGCATCCACATAGTAGTTATGAATAAATACCGAAGTTACTGTTGATTTAGTTTCTACAGATGGCACTTTTGACAACTTATGTCTCTACAGTGCAGATCAAATTAAAACATCAAATACACCAAAAGATTACCAAAGCTGATAAATTCATTCGTACACAGCTGAAAGATTCAATCTTTTTTTGTTCTCACAAAGATATACTAACACTACTACAAAGGTGAATACCTTCGGGAACTTACAGACAGTTTAGCAGCAGAAGTATCGACCCAGTGGTGATGAATAACTAAAGACCAAAACTTCTGTCAATTTATTGTTATAGAGGGCGTTGACTGCATCGAATATATCAACATTGTTTTGTTATGTCATTGCTACAGATATCAGCAACACCTTTATTTAATTTGAATCTAAGTACTAAGTATTTCAATAAAACATGTTCTCCATGATGAAAATATGGGAGAAACCATGAGGCTAAAGGAATAAGATGATGACATACTCTGTGGAAGATTCTAAAATATTATACATTTCAATTCGGTTAGACAAAAATGTATCAGATTGATTTGGTACCGAAGTAGTACCTACGGAATGATAATAAAAACGACCTTTGATCCACAAAATCACCAGCAGTCGTTGCTATTACCCAGTGGTAGCATTAGTCCAACACAAGAAAAACAAGAAACATAAGTACTTGATATTGCTACTATATAAAAACAGATTTGATTCAAATTCACTTTAAAGTGTATGATGCCACATGCAATATGTTTATTTGAAGTAATATATCAGGGAAATAAACATCTTGATGTTTAGATTTTTTTCCAATTTGCAATATCAATATGAAAAAGAAAGGAAATGGGGTAAATGTCAAGGAGACAACATCCCATTTCCAGGTTAAAACGACAAAAAACAAAACATCTAGGGCTCACCATATGGTCTTCAACACAGTGAGGAACCTCACACCATATAGTAAGCCCTAAATGGCCCCGAAAAGGTAAAAAAGTGAATAAATCAATGGAAACAAACCACATCCAATAACCCAAATA
>MJUU01000018.1:18842-54090 GCA_002080025.1 Modiolus philippinarum | reverse complement strand
GTCAGGATCAGTCCGGGTTAAAGGTTTTTCCAGTGGTTTTTCACCTACTTTGTTTGCACCTTGGATTTTGACATCTGACAATACTGTTCGTTAGACTCAATTGCACAGCAGTGTAGCACTTAATTTATCTTAGCAGTTCACGTGCAAAAGTTTTAGTAATTGAAAGTATATGTAAACTTATACATAGTTGAAACGTAACGAACGTTCTAAATGGTTCTTTCATATGGACAATTCTGTATGCGATTATAAATGAAAACTTGTTCCTTGTAGAATGCGGACATTGCCACACAAATTATTTTTAGGTTTTTTAGTCAGATTGCACACTTAAGAAAGAGAAGGAGTTACAGACAGTTTACAAACAATTATATTTTTCGTGAGAAGTTAATTTTTAATATAAAGTTGACAAAATATATTTCTGAGAGATTTTTCAATCCTACTTCATTTCTTAGATTTTCATTCAATATGATCATTTTCTGAGGAGGGCGATCCATTTTTCTCTTACTTCGTGGCCCAAATTATCTTAAGGTCAATACAAAGAAAATTTCTTGGATTGATATTGTTTTTTAATCAAGATGTATCGTAAATTTCTTCTGCAAAATTCTCGGGCTCCACTGTTGGAAACCGAAATATGAACAGTTGACATTACTAAACTTTGAAAAATATCCTAGTCAATTAAACTTTAAAAAGGTAAGTACGTATCAGATTCCAAATTTGTTTTCTTCCTTTAGTTAGTTATGTTGCGCGTGACTTTGCATTGAATTGACTATATTTATTTGAAACTAGACAGGAATGTACATTACTTTGAATCATGGGTATGTAGATATAAAAGTTTTTGGTCGTTTTAACCTGGATATGGGATGTTGTCTCCATGACATTTACCCCATTTCCTTTCTTTTTCATACTATGATCATTATGATGTTGTCTCCTTGACATTTACCCCATTTCCTTTCTTTTTCATACTATTATCATTATTCATCGTTTTCAGTACGTACTTTTGGACTGATTCTGCAATTCAGTCAACAAGAAGTGAAACAAAATGGATCAAAGACTCAAATGGCCGGGATGCGTTTTAGTCTTCTAGCTATTAAGTGTTGTTTTATAGGTTATCTATAATGGGTCTGTGTATAGAATATGTTGAAAATATTGATAAAAAATGACTAAGTTAAAAGGTTTTGAAAAACAGGAAAAAATATTGGAAATAATTCAATAAAGTCAGGTGCATATTTGCAAAGTATATAGAATATAGAAACATTCTGTGAAGTCTCAAAGGTCAGAAATTAAAACTGTAGGAGGAGTTGATTTCTCAAAATAGATACCCTTTGTTGAAAATGTCCAGAGTCTGTAAAATAGGAATAAATTATCAAAACAATTCCAAAAAGGGAGGTGCACAGCTATTATATATATATAGAAACAAAATAAAATAAAGAGTGCAGTGCGGCAGTTCGGGTAAGCATAAATAAACAAACGAGTTAAAATTCTTAATGTCTTCAAGGGGCCGTGGAAGAGAAACAAGATTGTTTCTCTTCCACGGCCCCTTGAAGAATTAATGTCGATGATCTTGGCCAATCCCTACCTCTGTCTGCTTGTTTTTTAATCTTTTATGTTTTGATATGTGTATATATTTTTTGTTTTACCTTTTATCGCAGTTCGACAAGAATTTTAACTCGTTTGTTTATATAAAGAAACGTTTTGTGTAATTTCAGAAATGTAGGTTGAAAGCTGTAGGAGGAGTTGATTTCACAAAATACGTACCCTTTGTTGAAAATGTCGATAGAAAATTACCAAGTTCCAATGTCCGTAAAAATAAAAAAAAAATTCAAACTAATTTTAAAAAGGGAGGTGCACATCTACGATATATATAGAAACGCTATGTGAAGTTTAAAAGATGTGGGTTGAAAACTGTAGGGGGAGTTGATTTCACAAAATAGGCACCCTTTGTTGAAAATGTCGATAGAAATAACTAAATCCCAAAGTCCGTAAAAATAGGAAAAATTTTCCAGAAAGGGAGGTGCACATCTAAAATATATATAGAAACATTTTGTTAAGTTTAAAAATGTAGGTTGAAAACTGTAGGAGGGGTTGATTTCACAAAATCAGTATCCCATTTTCCATTCACCATACTATAACCCGGATTTGCACTCCGTGTAACCCGCTAAAAAGGTTCATGAAAATCAAAAGCATTTTGAAACACGAAAGATTCCAAGAATTCTTAATTCAGAATTTAAAACTAGGAATCATAGCTGCAATAAATGAAATGAATCAGATTTATATAATTTTTATTGATACACGGGGAATATGAAAGTGTAGACATTTTGTTTTACGGAAATAAATTTTAAGTCACGGTTACTTTTATTTTCTTGAATTTCATTAAATGCTCAATTCAGTCACGCCTATTTACGGGCAAAACGCGCACAATTCATACAAATAAAATGAAATAAAATAAAGATAAAAAAATAGAGAAAAAAAAACATTATGACGACACATACAAACACGTTACTCAAGTTCATTCATTTTCATATTTCGGACATCTTACATCTACCTTCCACAGCTTTTAAAAATTAAATGTAATATATTTAAGGTGAAGGGTCTGGCGGACGAAATAACTTAGAGGATCTAAAAATAATAGTAAAATTAGCTTCCGACAGAGCTTTGCTAAAAAGAATATTCCTTGGTTTCATAAACGTACAATGAATGTTTTACTATCGTTGTCTACGTTTGTCTTTTGTCTTATACGTGTTTTTCTTGTGAAGTTCCCTTGCAAATTGTTGCATGTAATTATAATTTTCAGCCATTGTAGGTGTTTCCTGTTATCCATTTTTAACATTTAAACTTCGGATACTTAAACTTTTTAAAATGTCATTTTTTTTATCTAGACAACATTTTGTTATTTTTGTATCGCTTGCACCTTGTATAGGATCGACCGAACTTGTGTACATAAAAGCGAAATTCTAACCCCTTAAAAATACCGAGGCTTCATTCCGTGTATGGCACTCGGTAGATGTCCTTGGTACTGGATTTGGTTTCCTATTTCGATTTATTTGGTAATGAGTACTTCTTTTGTTTCAACTTTTGGATTATGGCTTTCCATATCATTGGATTTTAATGCTGCTGATGAGAGGTTACTCCTTGAAACACGCGAACAGCATAACGAAATTTACTGTTTTTTACGCAACTTTGATATTTTTTTGTATCATCAACTCTTCCAAAACATCCTGTTTACTTTTCAACCAAACTTGCTGTGAATCGGCAGTATATATTGCAGATGTGCATCATGCATTTTTCTTTTATTGATTTTTCCAGCTTAGCACCCCCCTCCCCCCGAACTTGACTGTCATTTACGTCATACTTACTGTATGCCCCCATTATCAGTCTCATATATACCGTATATATATGTGTTACTTTGTGCGTCATATATTTTGTTTTTCTTTAAAAAACATATATTTTCACTTTTCAATTCCATTATTGGGATATTGTCATTCTTTGACAAATTAAGAAATTCTTCATTATTTCATCCCAATTTCAGCAAGTCAAGCATTCTGGACAATCACGATCACGATAAATTGTTGTCAATTTTTAATTTTTTTTAACATTCAAACTTTAATTTACAAGTATATGGTTTGTAAATGTTTAATTCTGCTCCACATAAAACATGTAAAAGAATGACGAAGTTCGTGTCCGTATCACAATGACATTTCATCCCTAATTCCTTGCCCTATAAGAGGGACAACACGATTTCCCGATGTTAAAAATGTCTAATCCCGGCGTCCCGAAAATGTTACGTATATAAAAATGCAAATCAAATATTTAGTAGTCTCATATTGTCAGAGGAGATGTAACAAAATACCCGAAAACAAATTACTTCTTCAATATTATACAAACAGGGCCCTGACAAACATCCAAAGTGACATATCGTTCATTTATTCATTTAACAATTTCTATCTGCTAGAAAATCACGCAAAAATATTTTTCATTCAAAGATAGAAACGTAGCCACGTGAGCTATTTTCACAAAAGACACACCTCTTTCTGATGGACAGGCAGATGAATAGGTGCGTGTTGCTTTGTAGATCGAACAAATAAAATCGCGTGTTAAAGAAATTGTTGATGTTTTGTTCCGACTTACTGACTTTTGTTGAGAAAAGGTGTTTGAATTCACGAAATGCTATGCTGCTGTGCAGCTGAGTGTAATTTTGTAATTATCGTCATTTGAACTACTATCAATCGCCTTAATATTGATTGCCGAAAGACTGCAAAATAACTTTTATGAATATAAAACGTTGTTTGGGGGAATGTTGGGTGTTACAACTGTGACATCTATATGTAATATCATATCTAGAAAGGAGATGGAATAGACATAGATTGCTGTCAGTCTCTACATAGTCTAAACATATTATAAATATGGCCTGAAACTTGAACGACTTTATTTGTAGTAGCCATTAGGGATTTTATTGTATATATAAAAACTGACTTATTCTCTCTAATATGTGGAAATTAAATTCAATGTTTTTTAGGACTGAAATCATATGTAGGATGAAATAAACATGATTCATTTGCTAATTAAGTATGCATAGTTTTTGATTTACCATTTACCGGTGACAAGACGTTCATGGATTACATGTATTAGAGTTCATTTGTTACCTTCAGATGCATATAAAGAGGTAAATATAGTTGATATACAAGCTGTTCCTCCAATTACTAAGGATGTGCAATGCATTTTCTTTCTTCCAAGCTTATTCAGTGTAAGAAATGAAAATGTGACTGCTATCAGTTCCATAGTTGAGGACAAAGCGAAGTTGATATAAATATTTCCACCAAGTATTCCTATATTTAGGCCAATTCCATAATATGTTAAATTGACGGCAAAACTGAAAAACAAAATTGATTATTTTAGGAACCGGAAAAATCAAAATAGTAGTTCTCATTTTTGAATGCAGTTTCAAGTATTTATGCTATCATTGGAGTTATAAATTATATGGCAATGTTTCCACACTACATTCCCTGATAAAAGAATTTGTCAGTGCTGTCAAAATATGGTAGATTTGTTCTTGCACCTTTGCCTCCTGATTACCTTTAACGTTATTTGGAGTTCCAATTTCACATACCCTACAATGAGATTCGTAGTCATTCGCAAAAAAACATATTGAACTCTCCGACATCCGCAAATAACTCGCAGACATTCGCATACATTGGTGTCAGTTATTTTCTTTTACAAATCAAAACTTTTCACACGAATATCCACGAATCGTTATAGATTTATATACATTCTTCGAAAGCAAACAAACTTATCTGGACAATTGGTTAGTCATCGTTAACAGATTGCATTAAATCGGAAAACATTCGCGATATATCGTGAATAATAGGTTTGCTACATACTATATTGTGCTACGATTATAATATACGCGATTAGTGCAGTCTTTTTATTGATCATTGTGAGACTGTTGAGAATATACGCGAATACTTTATAAATACTTTGAAAGTGCTTTCAATAAAAGATTTCTTAAACGAATGTTAACGATTTGATAATAATTCGAACTGGTACATATGTATTTGCTCCGGATTTATAGATTTCGTGACAAAACAAACGCCTCAAAATTTTTGTTTTGTGCAGTTTTTTTAATTATTTCTCTCCTTTGACGGGATTGATAAGAATGGAATTTTTGTCAGTGATTGTTAACTCCTGATTGCCAAAAATACAAACAAAAGCAAAAAAAAACGTTAAATAATTTGTTATTTATCTGGGAAATTTATATTCGAATCACAATAATTCATATCGTACTTGCAGGTATTTTAAAACTCCTGTGTTTTCGTTTTTATCACGATTGCAATCAAACTCAATTGTAAATCACTTGTAATAGTTTTTATTTCACGAATCTGATCAAATTTAGACAATCGTAAGAAAAATTCCTGAATATGAAGGTGGCTTTAGCAAATAACAAAATACTGATGTTGCGGAAACTGTAAACTGAGTTTTTGCAGGTGGTTATTAGGACAAATAATAAAACATTACCCCGAACGATGATAAAAAAAATACATTTGTGCAAATTAATTGTGATATCTATATGTGAAAGATGCCAGAAGGTCAAATATAATTCTTAAAAATGAGTGGGGTAGAAAATAATTAAAATCATTTCCTTTCCAAGCTAAAAAATGCACAGGAACAGCTAACAAAATCTTATTTGAGAAAACAACGAAATGCGATTTAGCAGTTAAAGGTATGTAGGTTTGATAGAAAATTAAGAGGCTTTTATGCAATTATTATAATGGTTATAATGGTTATTGTCTGTTTCTTGTATACACTTACTGGAGTTTTCAAGATAAAAAACAGTAATAAATTACTTGATATACTCGCCATCCGTTTATTTTGTTAATCGAAATTCTATCTAATTGGTCGTGTGTATAAATACCAGAAAATATAAAAGGGTAACTTTCTAAGTGTCCGGGTAAATGAAAGCATGCCTCCGTGCAAAATTATTGTTATATATATGGCCTTTTAAATAATTAAGCTTATTCCTTAAACACGATTTCTTCATCCTTAGTACTATTTTTCTCATGTGTATATACTGAATTCTGCAATTCTACAACAGATGTTTAAAAACTAGGTCATTTGTCTAGAAAAAAAAATATGTTCATATATAATTCATAACTGTTAATGGTAGCTACGCGCGCAAAGAAAGAAACAAAAAAAAAGAAGAAAAAACAAAACAAAACAGAAGTCAAAGGTAAGTGCTAGAAGACTGAAATATCATGTTTTATCCTTTCTCTGTAAAAACGCAAGGAAAAATAAATTAGTATCGTGAAAAAACTTAAATATTCCATATATTGCATTGCCTGACTTATATCACACATTGCACAGTGACACAGTTTTCTGATGCCTTGGTTCTCGTACTGTTTCAAGTAAAACAATTTAACTCACTGCTACATTTAATCACTCGTATCGCTTTGACTAATTGATTAGTTAGAGTTTTACTTCCAGTGAGCAATATTTCCGCCACATTAGGAGGACGAAGACAAGTCCATAAAGTTAAAAAAAATATTATAGAAGTAAATTAAGGTGGCTCGTTAAACCTGGGTCTTAATTGAAACTGGAAAACGAAGGCAGTGGGTAGGGGCAGGAAATTTATCCGCCTAAAGGACCCTGGGTAGTCTACTGTTATATCGCAAAATATAAATTAGGTTTGATAAAACATTGAGCATGACGTTTCCCCAAACAGTTTTTCAGCATTATGAAGTCACACTTTCTCTATTATAAACTGACTACCCTCTACAATGAGTCCTCCCTATCCACCACCGATACGTGCCCCGCAGCTCTGTAGACGGAGCCCCTGAAATTAATTAACAATCCAAATCAATCGGATCTGAACCAAGCATATGCTTACAAAGAGGGTACTGCTTTAATATAAAAGCACACAAACGATTGTCTTTTATAGTTCATGTGTCTTTCAAACTATCTAATTTAATATAACAAAATTAATAATACATTTTCAGGTATATGACATAATACAAGAAAAAAGCAAAATTAAGATTTTTCATATTACTTACAAGCAGAAAGCAAGGACAAGCAATCGACTGACTAGCTTACATGACTGAAATAACGATCTCAGTGACTTCAGGAAGGGTTCACTTCGCTCTTCATGAATGTTAATTTCTGCAGACTCGAAATCAATTTCAACCTTGTTCATTTTTGCTGCCTTTTTAAGAATCTCAACTGCTTCCTTTGTTCTCCCTTTTGCTAGAAGCCAACGTGGAGATTCACTTATGAAACTGCAAAACATTATAGAGTATGTATAGAATAAAATTGTTTGTACATAAATGCCCGACTTTTTGAACATCACCAATATATGTGTCATCAAATGAATCTCCAACATGTTATTAATTGCAACATCAACGTCTGAGTTAGAAGGAAAAAAAACCTTGTATGTTCAAATCTTATTGCTTCAGTTACAATGTATCATCAAAAACGTCATGGAAACAAGATATGGGATAATATTAAATAATCAACTATCCTTCAACATAGAATTATTAATATCATAATGGTTCCTCTTGAACTGAAGATATTACACGTAATGACCATTGTCACAATAAAGTTTTTTTATTCAATGGTCGGATATCTCCCCCCTTACCATTCTTTTTTCCGGGATTGGTCCAGAAACTGTCTGCGTTTGGTCTGGAAGTAATCAGGAAACAGTCTGGGTAGGGAAAATGATGTCCGGTTATGGTCTGGGTGAGGTCTGGGAGCAGTCTGGTCGGACAAATTATCCGGTTTTGGTCTGGATACGGTCTAGGCAATAAGTTCTCATTCCGGTTTGGTCTGGGCATGATTTTGCCATTCCGGGGGTAGTCTGGGCAAGAAATTATTCCGGTTTTTGGTCTGGTTATATTCTGCACAATATTTCTTCAGTGTAGCCTGCGCATGCAATAAGCTATCATTGCAGATGATTTTTTTTTCAGAAGTCTTAAATTGAACAAAAGCGAAAATATGCGTCGGTCATACGAATGTAAATATAATTTGTATTATCCTGTTCTTTGAAGTAGGCTCTATAAACAGTTATTTTAATGAATAACACTTTTATCAGAGGAAGGTACAACGTACTGGTGCTGCAAAAACATTCAAATGTTCGGGCTTGCCCTTGATAAGCGAGCGAAGCTCGCTCCTACGGTAGGGGTGTTGCCTTAAAACATTCGCTACCGGAAATGAGAAAAAATTTGGTGTACCCTGAAACCAAAAACATTAACGTGAATTTAGGAAATAGGGCATTTTTAGGTAAATATGAAATCTTAAACTCTTACCTCTTAATTGTGAAATCAACCGATGCATCTACTTTTTTAATTACCATTTCATTTAAATAATTATTTATACTGTTATGATTTGAGATTAATTGTCACGTGATGAAATCAAATCTCGACTGATCGTAATTATATTTGCTTGAACAATAAAAAGAAACAACGTTTGAAAAAATTCATTTAAAATCAAATCAAAATAGACAATAAAAATCTGTTGGAGTTTAACTCTTGATTCCTTTTTGTAACTTTGTCACTACGAAGATAACGATCAATGCTTAGGAACCAGTAGGGAAACCAGTTTGTTGATGCCATGCAGAACGTAAGCAGACGATAATTTTAAGGAGGAAGGTTTAGCGAAGTTTTCATCATTTGAGGACATTGCATTCATTAATAAATCAGGATATTGAGATGTACACGGAATGTGAAATCGTTGCACACAAACTCTAAGCACTAGTGTGCTTACCCTATGTGCATAATTTGCCTTTGTCAGCTTAAAATGTTGTGCACTGGTGACGAACTTTTTCCTCAACATGTAGTCCTCCAAGACTGAGAATAAAAGTACCACAGGAGATAAATGCCCAAAAAACAAAAACAAAATGTACATTGAGAAATGCACAAACTGTTATTGACATTGAGATATGCACAAACTGTAATTGTCATTGAGAAATGCACAAACTGTTATCGACAAGTGGGGAAGCTTATTATTTGGCTAGGGGCATTTTTCTGCTTCCGAATGAAATCGCTAATGTAATGGCTGGAGTTGAGAAAACTATATGTTATGGAATAGGGAGTCAACAGGGTAAAAGCAAATAATTATATTGATTCAAACAAAGTAAACTAAGAATAAAGCATGCAGTCTAAAAACCCTGATTGCGTTTTTCGTGATTTTGTTTAAAATATATGAAATGATAGATAACATATGTTGTTATCAGAAATTGACAAAAATATTCCTATTACGGAAAATCAAACATAAAAATGCCTTCACAGCATTGATCAATCATCCTACATGCAAACAATTCCAATTATACATGGTTTATGTAGTTATTTCTATTTTCTGTTTTTGTTTTCTGCCATGAAATTATGTCCATCTTAGCTTAAATTTCTCGGACTTTATAAAATCCGAGCTAAGGCCTTTTGCAAAATTGAAACATGTGTTTTCATTATGCAATGCGTTGAAACAAAACACACTTCACAGTAAAACACTTGCATTCAAAATATAAAATTCATTTTTAATGGAACGTAGTTGAGTTTACATTTTGGTCTTGGCTCCTAGACTGTCGAACCATTTTACTTTTTGGTTATACCTTGCATGATCTTACCTATGCATATTATTATTTCATACTCTATACCTACCTTATACATGTGATATTGCTGAACTTCTCATGCACTGCCGGGGTACATAAATTGGTGGTTCAAGGGGTGGGGGGTCCAGGTATTGTAAAATCTCTCTTGATGTTCCTTTAATTTTAATAAGGGCATAAAATTGACAAAGGTTGGATACGCATGCGCAGCTCTCCCATAGCATTCCTTCCAACTCGGAGTCAAATAATACTATGAGAAGCAGATCAGGGATTGAAGTTTGACAAAAAGAAATCAACAAATGCAGAAAAACTTTGGCAAAAATAGCGACATTACCTTAAAATAGTTTTTTTCCGGTTTCACGCTCCTTCAAAGGGGTCACATTTTGGGGTCATTTTCACAAATTTTTTTCCTAGACTTTTCTCAACTTTCTAGCAAGTGTGGGCTTCAGTGTCACAAATTCTCTTTTATAATATACCCCAAACAACAAGAAAATTGCAGCATAGCTGCGAGAGGGGATTAATTTGAGACATGTGAAACTTGAAGTTCTTCAATAAAAATAAAAAAAACGGTGGAAATATTTATATTTGAGCACCCTCCCCATATTTATTTTCATTTTTCATTGGTCATCATTTTATCAATCGCCACTGATACAATGGTAAGGAAATTTATTTGATTCCACAGGCATTTGTGTTTATCAATTCGAAGGTCGTGTAACAACAGCCCGTGTCTGGGTAACTTCCATTATTTTTGTATACGGGGATGTGCCAAAAATTCGGGTATGGTTCTCTTTTATAATCAGCATATCCTTAAGCACCGTCCCTTGGTGTCTCCTGCAGATAAATGACCCCTTTTAAGATAATTTATTTTTCATATAAAAATTCTAATTGTTTATGGTCTTGTTTATCTACATTTGACACGAGGAGGAATGCAATAGATTGCATCTTCTAGAGCACCGTCCCTTGGTGTCTCTTGTAGCTACACAACCTCATGACAGTTATTGTAATTTGGTCGTCGGAATTGTTTAATAGATTTTTATTTTTATGTAATATACTTTAAGTATCGATATATACGTATAATCCCAGAAAGGCTGTCTTGAGTTACCCGGGTTCCAGTGCTGTACCGGGTCAATATACATTTTTTGATAGATGATGGTAAATATAACAGCTAATTGTTGTTATAATGCACATTAATTTTTTCATATGTTCTAGTTTGCTCAAACTAGTCTGTATGTTTGTATGTATGTATGTTTTTAATCATGTGTGCTTTATGTCATTGCCCCCTGTGGGTCCATGATTGGTACAATAAAATATTTTGATTTGATTTGATTTGATTATAATATCCCCAAAAACAACGAGAAAATTGCAGCAGAGCTGCGAGAGGGCGCGCTTGAGACATGTGAAACTTGAAGTTCTTCTACATTTTGATACTGAAACTTCTCCTCAATGTCTTTTACAGCTTCGGTATTTGTTTGCGTTGAGAGATAATTGTTTCATAAAAATGTCAATTCCTACCCTCAGCGGGAGGTATCAACATTTCTTTTAAATAAGTGTTTGTGGATGTAAGCTAATTTCTTCGCTCGCTTTTAAGGTAGCGCCTTCCTCATATTAGTAAGGAGAACACAGGTTTGGCATCAATGTGTGGGTTTGCTGTTCGTATGGATTTATGTAAATCAATTTGGATCGCTGTGAACAGGTTATAACATTACGCAATAAACCCGGAACGACTCCGGAACGGACATCATCATGGTTTGATGAACTATCGATATTCACTTATTATAATGTGTCTTTTTGATTTAACAATTAGAACATTGAAAACAAGCGTAATGGTTTGTTTCAATAACAAAATACTGAAGTTACTGTTTATTTAGTTTCATGCATATTTAAGTTGTTCCGGGAGCACCGGAACAAAATGTAGTTCCGGTGTTACCGGAACAATCACGTAGCTTTTCCGTCTTTGGTTTTCATTTATTGATTTACGGAAATGACGCAAAAAGACGCTGAACAAGATGGATTGGTTTACGTGAACAATTACAATATGCAGAAAATTAGATTTAAAAGAGATCAAGTGAGAAAGTTGGAGCAAAATAACATAGAAAAAAGGTATTTACAATATACAATCTAGCAAAAAGATTTCTGCGGGAGTTATCTTTACGATAATTAGCAGACTGTCCGGTGGGTAGAAAACCAGTATTCAATAGCCAGCTAAATAATACTCAAAGCTTTTATAGCTACATGATCTAAAATAAGGACATAAGATTTTCTTTCGTTACAAATGCTTATGCATGGTCTCTTTGCAAAGATAAAGTGGTGAACTTTGATATGATGTTCGAGGAGATAAGCAAACATTAGCAACCTGTAGGATGAATAATACAGTGGCAGATCCAGGCTTCCTACTAAAGGTGAGGGGCGACCCATAAATTTTCAAAAAGGGGGGCTTGGAACCCTATTTTCCGAAAAACCCCTAAAGGAATTTTAAATAGTTTCCAACCTAAGGGGGCCAGACCAACCTGTCCCCATGATCTGCCACTGCCATACTGCATTACGAGGCTGAAATTAAGATTGCACACACATGTCGGAAGTTTATATCTAGAAGCTTTTGGCTGTGGCTTTTAAGGTGAAGTACACTCAAAGGATCCTTGTAGAACAATTAAAGAATAAAAGCTGGATAACGGGTCTTGTATTTCCATATTAAAAATTACTGGGTTAAGTCTGGGTTGGTCTGGGAATCCCAGACCATAAAGTCAGGGAATCCCAGATTATATTGACTTCTAAGGTCTGGGATTCCTGGACTTTTAAAGTCTTGAATTCCCAGACTGAAAGTCTGATTTCAGTCTGGGTTTGTCCGGGAAAAGGTGCCAATACCAGACTATCCAGACCAAAACGAGACTGCAAGTCGATTGGTAAAGAAATGTTGCCCAGACTAAAATTGGAAATGAAACCAGACCATTTCCAGACTTTTCCCAGACCTAAACCAGACAACTACCGGACAAATCTCGGACTTGAAATTCCGTAGGGGCCTGTACCAAATAAGTTATACCGGTATATGGTTAAATGGTCGGATATCTCCCTGTACCAAATAAGTTATACCGGTATATGGTTAAAGTGAAAATAATTTTTATTTAAATTTCAGAAGATGCTATTGATATGCTAATTAAAATTGTCTCCAATTTAAACTACAAAAAACATACTTTGTACAGGGAGGTTTCTCATTACCTTCTTAACATCAATAAACCCAATCATGACAATTCAAAATGACCGAGACAGTTATTAAAATGTGCCATTCAGACAATGTTTGGTTCAAAGTCGTCCAATGGGTAAAGAGCAGAGGGTCTACGAAAAGCTTTCCCATAGAGTCTTTTTGTTACTTTCCCGTAGGGTGATTTTTGTTAAACTATGTATCTTGCATGTGTCATTTTTGATAGGACCTTAACATGATTATTTAAAGAAGTTATTTCAAAGACAATTGTATCCAAATGGTGTTCCAGATTAAAGTAGGTGATCGTAATAATTGTTAGCATAAAGTCCATTGAAAAACCATAATTCCCGGTCATTTCGAAGATGGAGAAATGCCAATCACTGTTTTAAACGAGAGTAGCCAAGGGTTATTCTGACAAAGATTGGTTTAATTGGCTTGTTGTGTCAGAATAGAAGATGTTTCAAAGGTTTTTTTATTACAGTACAAACACTCTTGCAAGTCTATCTCTAGCAATAGTTTTAGATGGGGTACTAACCTACAGAATACTTCTAAAGAACATAATCAAAGACTTGTTGTGACCAGGTTTGGGTTTCAATTGATCCATCTAGATTTAGCTATTTTACAAAGTATCATTATGACTAAGTTTGATTCCAATATTAATTCGCCAAGTACTTTGAGCAAAGGATCGTCATCAATTTTCCCATGGTGCTAACTGCTAGACTTTTTAAAGATAGCGGTTGTTTTGGTTGGGATACAAAACTTAAAGATATCATTTTTAAAGCAAACCACCGACGACTGTTGCTACCACGTCTGGTTCAACTACAACTGGACAACTAGTTTAAAATTAGAAGATGTTTGAATAACATTTCGAACAGGGTCAAGGTTTCAACTGTATTCCCTGTCGGCCATCTATGTTTGACGCTCTTTTAAAAGTAAATCAAGCAAGTTTATCCTAATTGGCCCAGTAGTTTTATTTTTAATGAAAAGTCCAAAACTGACGAAAAGTAGTGGCGATAGCTTATCCTTGATATAGCCAGGTGAGCTAAAAAAATAAATTCCATATAATTCCTTTCGTCCGCATAAACCGAAGGAAGGTGACTTGTACTACAAAATCTAACTATAATTGACGTATATCTGCAATTGGCTCGTAGCAAAATTTCAAGAGTCATTAATCTTTTGTGTTGCTATAAAAAAAAAATATATATATATATATATGAGCACTCACAAATGCATTGTGCGCTAAATGTATTATTTGACTCTATACTGATTTGGTCTGACTTTTCGTTATATCCATTCCAACACGACGCAACAGTAACTTACTGATAGTGTGAAGGGTGCCGCTAGCAGAGCAGGACTTGCTTACCGTTACGGGGCAAATGAGGTCACTTCTGGATTTCATGGGAGTTCAAACTATAAGCGCCCTAGTTTTGAATGTCGTCTTTTTATTTCCGTGCCTTGTTGCTGTCTCGTGTCCTTGTTTTGTCTTTATTTTCTTGTGTTCCCATTTTTGCCACATTTGTGGGACATTGATTTTTGTAATTATCATATCCTTTGTTCTTTCAGTATTCTACTTCCGTTATTGTTACTATATTAAAATACTCACAACCAGTGGAATAGTGTCAAAACAAACGGAAATCCACATGCCATTACTAAATGATGCCAGTCACGTAAAAAATAGGCAACAAGGCAAAGGACAAACTGTCCTGAGGTAAACATTAAATATTCAGAAAAGTTAACAGCAACTCTGTATTTTGGAGAGACTTGTTCTGTACCTGAAATGAAAATGGATGGATTCTGTGTTAAGTTAATATTCTGTCTTAAACTGTAAATGAAGGAACTCAGGTACAACATGTATGGGTAAGTAAGTACCAGTGAATGAACATGAGATAATATTGTAGTCATTGTGAATTGTGAATTTTGCTATGTTCCTTAAATGATGAGCTCTTATATAGGTAAATTACTGTATCAAGGTGAAGCCTGATATGTTTATTAAAGAGAATGACTATATTCAGTGTGTGACACCTTCATAAAGAACTCTGTATTGATGCGGTTTGCTCCACATGTTTTGTTACTTTTGTCAGATTTTCGGACTCCTTTGGTTTTATGTATTAATAACACTATAATTATTTGCCAATGAATCGCCAATTTTTTCCCATAATATGATTATTTACATCCCTTGAAGCATTCTAACATTTTTCTTAAATCTATTTATTTTGATACATTCATTCATGGTAAACATTGCTTAATATGTTAAACCTATGAATTATTTGGAGGAGTTCCGTTTCACGCCAAAATTTAAATCACTTTTAATTAAAAATCAATATCATAAAAAACCCAATCAATATTGTTCATTTAATGTAAATTTGTACATGTACTTCAAATTTTTGTCCATTACCTTTTTTTTTCGTTTCCACAGAAAACAATTCCATCAAATAACTAAATACCGAAGTCACTGTGAATTTACTTTCTGCATATGCAAACTTAAGTAATTCTAGAAGTTGTTTCTAATATGACCCTTGAACTTAAACATATGAACAACATATACCTTACCTAAAATAAATGCAATTTGGTAATATCCCTGGCCCCCGACTCCACTGAGAAACCTAAGAACCAGCAGAACTATGATGTTTTCCACCCATGCAAAAGGTATACTACCAATAGCGTATATGATCAAGTCTAAGCAAACTGCAACCTTCCGTCCGTATCTGTAAATTAATAAGAAGAAATATTAACTTATATTTGAATATTTTCATATGTAACATTTTGAATTATTTGCACGAAAATTTCAACGTCGGGAGGAACAGTTAACTGTTTACCGATTTCCGGACGAACTGTCCCATGCACAAAAGAAATGCACAGTGCAACGTCACTTCAAGTCTTACCTATGTAGAAAATTTATTCAGACGCAAGATGTTGTAGTTGTTTATGCAAGTTAATATTACAGTTATTTCATGTCCCGTTTCAGGAAGTAGCAAAACTATTGTCCCTCAATGAAGGAAATGACTTGCAAACTGTTGCCTTCGACCTCTGGTCTCAGGCAATATTTCACAAGATTGTTGTAGATTATTACACGTACTATGCAATAGTAGACTAAATTTTAGACTTTGCAGTCTATTAAATAGTGAGACTTTATAACAATTTTGGAAGACATTACTTTGTTGTACGACATCATCATTGCTAAAATGACCAATTTGCAAATATTACTCAGAATCATCGATGAATGATTTACGATTTTATCCATATAAAACATACAGAATACCACGTTTGTACATTAGATAAAGGTTATGTACATAAATCAGAGGACATTCGCTCCACTGCTGTCCTTTCGTCCGCTCTGGGTTATTATGCAGAGCGTGCCATGCGTCTTTTATAATTAGTTGTACTTTTATTCCATCGTTCTAATACTAGTTTTGTCAAAATTGTGTATTGTGATTTTCCCCTTATATTTCTATGTTAGGCAGTTTGCTTTTTTTCAATATGACCCCGATGTAAATTAATTGATAATATAGTGTTTTCATGTCCAGTAAGCAATATTTAAAGAATATCAGGACGATAAACAATCGATTCAAAGTTAGACACAAGTTAGACACAAGCGAGGCCGCAAGTTTTGATGGCCATTGCAAAAACAGAAATGGGTAGGGGCAGGAAATTAAGCCGTCCATACGACAAATAGTGAATGTTAAAAACCGGCGGGTCTTGATACTGCATGGCACATGCCGTTTCTCAATACAGGTTGCCTACAATAGTTTACGGCTAGGCTTCCGTATTACGATCTGTCTACTCGCTTGGAAAGGGCATTCTCCTATCCACAAGCCAAGATAGTACAATACAATATTCTGTACAATAATCCCCGTCAGAAAACCGATTAAGCGCCGGGCTCCCATGAATATAGTTTGGCCTACATTTTTCTACCTTGCAGGTTGCTATACATGCTGAACAAAGAATACATCGTGATACAGGAAACCAGGGTGTCACATTATGATTTGTTTTAAAAGCGAAATTTGTACAATTGAATTATAGAAAACTTGTATATTTATACTTACAAGTCTGAGATAAGATTATTAAATATATTTCCAAAGAAAACGCCTAACAGAGCGGATAAAATTAGATGTTCTCTCCATTCCTTCTCTTTACAAACAAGGCTATACTGCAAATATGAATTACAAAATCATAAAATATGTTTATTTTTTTTATGAAAGTTTAAAAGTAATCATTAATTTTCAGTTAACATATTTGCACAAAATCATAAAAAAATCAATGGACAGAATTTACATGTATGTGCATTTTTACCTGAAACTCTCCTGGCCTCTACATTTGATACTGTTTAAATGAACAACATGTATTTCATATGAAGGTAAAAAAAAATGAAAATGCAATTTTTCTGTTAATGCATCATTGAAAAAGTCAATCAATATACATGTACATCTATAGTTCAAAATAATATCACATTTTCCTCTCCTATCGGTTTTACTTTTGGACAGATATACATTGTACATGGGTGTTGATAAATACTTTATATTCCATTGAAAAACTTTAGTTGGATTTTCTAGCCGTGATTTGTCTATAAGCTTTGATAATCAAAGTATTGACAAATGGCTTCAGAATACGATGTATATCTAACATTTTGTGTTATTCCACTAGCAAAAAATAGCTAAGTGAAAATACCATATACAGTGAAATACTGAGCACATATATCATGATAAGGAGGGGTATTTGCCAAAAATACAAGTTGCCGGGCGGTAAAATTTCCCAAGCCTGAAAGGCGAGGGAAATTTAGACCCAAGACTTGTATTTTTGGCAAATACCCCGACGTTCATGATATAAAGCGCACAAGTGACTCCGGGACAAATATATTTGCCAAAAATACAACGGCTATTAACCAATCAGAATACAGGTGTAATTAAAACGTATAACTACACAATGTCATAGGTACAGGAAATACAACAAAACTTTCCCCGGAGCTTAAGTATTAAGATAAGAGACGCCCTGTGAAGTAACTGTTTTGACAGCAAGTGAATCATATACAATGTATGAAATATTTTACGAAAGGATATGGAGTAAATGAACATCAGACCATAACACATATGTTAACTTCAACTGCAATAATTAAAATGAGATGTATGGCCATTTCGGAAATTAATTCCTCATCAGCAGCACTAGAACCATAACAAAGGAAATCCATAATTTCAAAAAATGTTTTTAAAACCAAACATATAGTTAAGGACAAAACTTGATGGACACGGTTAAACCATAGATTTTAGAATTTACATAAATTTAGATAATTGTAGTTGAACAATTCTTTAAAGTCTTGGTAGCGAGACGTACATGTACATGTCTCGATTTCATTCAAGTAAAAAAGTTTTAATAGTAGGTGTATAATATATTTGTAAGCTTTGTTTAAGGGGCTCCATAACCTCCTTACTATTTAGAAACGAGTGTTTGACCGTTAATCATTTCTAGGTGTATCATACATGTACATCAGGTGAACTCGCAATACTATCTCGGTAGGATAAGCAGTGTTCTTTCAATTTAGGAATGTAAGTAAGTTTGGAACAGTTCGTAACCAACTCACTCACAAATCTAAGAACTGTTAAGTTTTTTTAGTTTGTCGCGTTTACACCACATCGATAAACTTCATCAAAATTTCTCATAATTCCAATTATTATATAGATAGCGGGGAATTATCGAGTTTTCTAAGTAAAATAAATGTCATATTGTCACCGGTGAAGATAAAGGATTTCTAGTCACTGGATGACGTCTTAATGAAGCGACGTCACAATATCTCTTCAATGCCGTAGTCAAGTAAACAACTGGCGTATTGAAATGAAAAAAATAATCTCCATCTTAAATCTCGGTTTTTTACTAGAAAATCTATATAATAAAAAGAAAAACTAATCGACAATCATAAATATCAATACAAATGTCACTCGTGTTGATCAACGCAGTGGATTAAACTCTTTGCGGAACAAAGTTCCGCAACTCGTTTAACATTCTTTGTGCCATGGGCCTATTTTGGGACTATTATTTTTTTACTACGTTGAGTGCAAAGGAATGTTATTCAACTTTCGCTTTAAAATTCATTGCATCATTAGATCGTCTCCAAAATACACCTTAATTCTTCATACACTGTCCTATCTAAGCAAAAACCATAAACTATCAATTTAATTGGTTCATTTGCATTGTATAATTTAAAAAATAAATAAAAATAAAAATAAAAAACAGCAGTTACTTGTCGTTTTAGACTGACGAGATTTGTTGTACACGAAATTTCGCTGAAATAAGAGCAGTACCGGCGTATAACAAAATATCAGTAAAAAGACCATATCCGAGTTCTGGTATTTAGATTCACCAGTTGTTGTTGGTCCGCCCTGCGTCACAAACATATTAATGTCCGCACCATATGACCAATAATGCACTTCAAAAACATAATTTCGTCACGTTTTAGGCTCTATGACATAACGTTTTCTATACCGTGATGTGTTGAAAAGTGATCAACTATTTATGGACGACTTCATGTATCCAATACTTATTTCGGCAGCTATTTGTTTTTTAAAGTGAACACATTGCTCTCAGGTATAAATGGGGGAAATTAAGAAAATTCGGGTCCCTAAATTGGCCATTTTAAAGTTAGGGAAGTCCCGATAGCCATTTCGAAAGGTGGGGAAAATGGTAAAAAATGTATTATGATACGCGAGCCTTCTTGCAGTCAGGATTTAGTGGTGAAATTTATATTTTTTCCTATTGGACAAATAACTATTGTTCGTATATACATCCTGTTTTTTGAATAATCAACTAGTTGCGAAATAAATATGTTCGGGACACGGCATTTTTTTTATTTCATTATTCTAAAATGCAAATTGTGTTTGACATTTCATCTCGTCTCTCTCGGAAATGAGGATGAACACGAAACTTCAAAGAATTTACAGTATGAAACTACAGCATAATGCGAATAAAAAAATCATGGAGATTCAACTAGGGCTTCTAGAGCATTTTCCTTTTTACAGTTCTTGGTGTATAGCTCAGTGTCCAATTCTATGTCTAATGTAAAATAACATCCTGATAAAACATTTCAATGGAGGTTTGTTGATATAATTAGAGCAACCATGTAGTAATTTTTGGATGGTTACGTATTTTTTTCATGTGCAGAAAATATACCTATCTTTTTCAGGGACCGTTCTTTCACCGATAAAACATAGCTGTCGGGATATTGTATAAAACTATCCATACAATCGTAATTAACTGCATTAAGATGGAATATTTATGCGAGTGTTGAATTTTAAGAAAATCGAGTTTCGATCAGCTCGGCGGCTTTCATGTGATTTTCGGGGTTTATGACCCCTCTTCCTTAAATTCTATATTCGCCCCTGTTTTTCTTATCCGTCGTGACAAATTTTTTATACATTTTATTTTCAAACTGTACAACCGTGTTAAATTATTCCGATCATCGGCCGATTGATCCAATGTTTACCTACAGAAACTTGATCTTATACGGGATTGTAGAAATTGCAGTTACAAAAAAAAAAAACAAAACAAAACAAAACAAACAAAAAGAAGTAATAGTGAAATAAATAGAAAAGCAAAATATAAAACAAACAACCAAAAACGAACATAAAAGAAAAAAAAACTGAGATAACAAACCGAAAAACACGCCCCGAAAGAAATGTTAACATATTTTGCTTTGGTTTTACTTTGCCGATGCATTCCGGATTTTTTTTTTTTGGCAAATGGTTTAATATTACAAGTGCAGCGGGTACAAATGACTCGACAAATGGCAAACAAGGTAATAACTTATAATTTGCACTAACTTTTATCGATATGGCTTACATTTTTTTGCAATAATCTGATAAAATAATATAACTTTTTCATTTCAGTACTGGACACATTTGGGTGGAATTTCTTAGATTGTAAAAATGGTCGGAAAATGTTTATAATGGGTCGGCTAATATTTATGTTTTTTCGTACTCATAACTAAAGCTTTCCATCATCGTCGGTTCAATTTTAAATATTCTAGTAATAGTTATCACACAAGGACGCGGTGTGTCTGTATAAAACTCACCCCTACGGACGGAGGCCGGAGGGTTGTTAAACAGACACACACCCCTACGGACGGAGGCCGGAGGGTTGTTAAACAGACACACCAAGTCCGAGTGTGATAACTATTTTACATCCCAGCTTATATATTGAACGAAGAAAAGCCGATATACATTCTTAAAAAAATTCCATGTTTATAATGTCATGATATAAATACCCTATACTATAATAAAAATATATAGCCTTATGTGCCCCACAACGATTCTTTATAAAGATTTTTTTAACACGGTAACTCCAGCGAGTTCGTGGTGTAATAGGTAAGGCAGAAATCTAGTAAAGGACACGATCCTGGTGCCCCACAACGATTCTTTATAAAGATTTTTTAACAAGGTAACTCCAGCGAGTTCATGGTGTAATAGGTAAGGCAGAAATCTAGCAAAGGACACGATCCTGGTTCCAATCCCACTATGGGCAATGGTATTTTTCAAGGTTTTCAAATCTTTATATTTGAAAATATTATGGAAAGTAAAATTTAAAATTTTACTGAGTCCAAAAACTAAACAGTTCTAAAAGTCTGACCTCAACAAAAGTAAAAAAAAGGACTATCTTTTGTTCTAACTGGGGTGAGATTGCTGGGGTCACCCCTGATAGAACAAAAGAGCTAGGATGTAACTTCCGATTACCTGTAAATTTCCCTTTCTTTGATTTTAAAACAAACTTCACGTTCTTCACCGTTCATTGAAGATCCGACTTATGGTGGCTTTGAGTTGTTATTGCTCCCTTTTGGGTCGTTGTCTCTTTGACACATTCCCCGCTTCCCTTCTTTTTTCTATTCATTGCATAGTGTAAATCAAAAATGTAATGATTTGATTCTGCCTATTGTCTATTTTAACAAACACACCAGACCAACACGCTTTGGTTTAGAGACTTGCGTTCAAGTTCTGTACAAGAACATATTTATACAGTGCTACATTTTCATGTTTTTTTTTTCAAGAAAAGGTATTCCAGCGCTAGCAAGGATATGTATCAGTGCGTCTATAGTGCTAGTAACAAAGCAGGACATCCCTGTTACTTTGAATTGCATTTTATTAATTCAACGGATGACAAAATGATAAAATTAGATCATCAATTTTTTACCTCTTTGATTCGTCTGAAACACGCCGTATTATAGGGTTTGTTTTACTCATTTCACAATTGCCGTGATTTTGGATTTATGATTTTAGAAGTCCCCCTTTCCTCGTTCTTGCTTTAGTATTCGTTTGCCGATGTATCATTGAACTACCAAAAAGTAAATATCATGTCTAAACGGAAATCCAAACTCTTTGCGATCATAACAGAATCGTGAAAAAGAGGATTGCATGTTACGTTGCAATCATGTAACAGTACCTTGTGTATCTTTCACACGTCTTTTTGACTGACTTGACCCCTTAGAAAATAATAACGTTTGTTGAAATCAATAAATATATAAGGGAAGTTAGTTGCGTGCGATAAAATCTAAATATTTATACATAAATCGTTACGAAAGCTCCCGCTTCGTTTTTCGTTTGCCGATGTACTCCCCCATACATTTTTTCTAGATCAATAATGCCAATATACGGAATCTTCTGACACTATTCGCAAGCACCTTACCTAGCACTAGCATAGGGTTCTGTGACGTAACTCTATTGTTAACGTCACTGTACGTCTACGAAGGCCGAAGGGTAAGAAAAACAACCTTGGCACAGAACGTATTTTATTCGAATTTTGCCGATGTTCGGCACTCGTGACATTTAAATTGATATTCACGACGGTCAATTAGTTATACTATAATTAAGCTGACGAAAGCAAATATTTTCCCTTTGGCGTCATCATAAACTGCACAATATCGGAGCGCATTATAAGGCAACAAGCGTTTATCGAAAAAAATAACTTATTTTACTTGAAGTAAATAAAATGAATAGGACGTTGAAATAATAATTGAAATTTTGAACTCGCATAACTTAAGAATTCAAGCACTCATAATGGCCTTATCAAGTAAAGCTGTGTTGACAGCAGGTTTATTTACGCGCACATGCAGAAAATAAATTAACAGTAACTTCGGTATTATGTTATTTATTACCACTGGGCCGATGCCTCTTCTGGTGGACTGTTAGTCCCCAAGGGTATTCACCAACCCAGTAGTCACTACAGATAGTTTATGATGTAATTTATTGATTAGCATTAAAGATATATATGTCACCATGCTTTTAACGGAGATATTTTACAAAGTGTTCGGATTAAACATTATTTACGGGAGAAGGGAGTTGATTCGCGACAAAGTAAACGAAATATGACGTTTTACATCTGTCATTCAATTATGACGTCACAAAGGAAAAGCTGTCAAATTACTGTTCCGGCTCGAAAATCAAACCTACCCCGTATCCGACTCTTNATTTTTCTAATGCGCGATTGAATTGCGCAGCGCAACAGTGTCTATCTACCTTTTCACTGCCAAAATTTTGAAGCAGACCGAAAAGACGTTTGTGACGTTGCCAAATATTGCAGACGCGAAGACGTACGCCAAGTTGCAGTAAGGACGTAACGTACGTGTAATCATATAGCACCCCCGGAAAACACAATTTTTGTTATTGTTGTGTATTTTCATATCGATATCACTTTACAAAATATATCAAATTGAAACAAATGAACATATCTTAAACTTTTGAAATGTCAGAACGAAATAATAAATTTTTCTGAGTAATTCTTCAATCAAAATAAAATGTGATATATTCAACCTAAAAAAAACAATTTTGTACAAAATTTAAAAGAGAATAATAAAATGAGCCATTCATTTTATTTCATTCTTACGAATTTTTTTGGCGCATTAAATTTTTTTTTAAAGTTTGGCCCAAACTTTTAAAAATATAGTATATTTTGTCAATTTTACCTTTTACATTGTGGTCTATTTTTGCCATTTTTCATGTCGTTTATACGTCTTCTTTTTACCACTACACAACATATATTTTTAGAAAACGTTGTAAAGTCATATGAAATTGATACAACAAAAAATCCAACATTTAGCTATTTGACATATGGAGACGACCATTTGATTATGCGGTGAGGCCTGGCAAATTTTGTTTAAGCAAGAATATTTATTCACGAAAATTTGCGGGTCGGAAAATTTCTCATACTGTTGAATTCAGAGGCCAGAGTATTTACCTTTTATTTTCAAGGAGTTATAGGCCAGATATTTCTTTCAACTTTATTCAGGGCAGAATTATTACCATTTTCTAAGAATGCCATTGTATTTATTTATTTTCATGAGTGGAGTTGTAGGCCATGCAGAATATTTCTTTTCAACTTGATTCAGACCAGAGTTATTACTAATGTGGTTGAATCAATAATCCGGCAATTGTTTGATAATCTGTCAACGTCTATTTGTTCCGCATTACAAAAGTTCATTTGGAACAAATATTCTAAACATTGGCATAATATTTCTTCTTTTTTGAACAATTGTTATAACAATATTTATTCTGTTAGGAACAAATACTACAACATTTGTTCTTTTTTAACAAATATTCTATAATACTTTATCCTTTTGGAACAAATATTGTGAAGGAACAAATAGCACATGACACATTATTTCAATATGTAAATGATCCGATTTTTTTTTCTAATTTCTAATTACTTGAAAACTAGTCTTATCCATCATTGTTATTTCACTAAATCGTAAGAATTATTGATTAAATGAAATCTTAAAGAGATCCCATACCCTTTTGGGTAGATGCCACTTTTACACTCCCTGGGGTCACGGAATAAGTAGCAGTTAAATGCACGCCTTCCAATGCATAATCCAAAACTCAAGGTAGAAAAATTTGGACATCAAAAGTACATTAAAGTGAGATTTTAAGTTAATACATTAGAAAGAACACCATGTAAATTGATGATTACATTGATGAAAACTACGGAAAGAAAGAACATGATAGTAACACCGTAATAATAAAACAACACTGCAAAATAAATTTTAACAACATATTGGTTAAGGGAAAAACAATAAAAAAATTTATCATGACAACAAAGATATAACAACACAAAAAAATTGTAAATAGAAACAAAGCCACATTAGACCTATATAAACTGAGAACAACACCATGATAATCAAAGTAGTAACAACACCATGATTATTTAAAAAATTATAACTGCAATCGCAATCTGAAAAAAAAGACTCCGCATAACTAAGTCCGGGGGTACCTATTGGAAAATCCTCACGATCATTTGGAATTTATTTGCTCTTAAAATTTATATATGTTTTATTTTTGAAACATACAATACAAAACATGGCAACGGTTTTGCTAGAAGTTATAACCGATTTAAAATTGTTTGAATCTAACCGGCATTGTGCTTTTTTTCTTTTCTGTCTTTCTTTTTAGCGTTGCATTAGTATAACACAAGACAGTGACAACACAGAGTATCACTACCTTAAAGCATGCAGGATTTGTATACCGACACTATACAAATCCTTGCTTAAAGTTATAAATGTTAGACTTATCATTTTTGGTGCAAAAAAAGCTTTGATATCGGACGTGATGTATTTCGTTCAAGTATTCTCAAAATACATTTATTTATTTCCCAAATTCACAAACCTAGAATTAAAAAAAAATATGAAAAAAAACATGTAAGTAAATAAGAAGAAACAAGATTGATAAAAAATTGAAAATTCCTGGTAGACCCATGGATGTTTTTGTACATAAAATTTGTATTTCAGATTTACATGTACAATTTTCACGTCCGACTTCCAGTTTGATTTTCCCGTTCTTGAATTTTCCAAAAGCCCTGAGTCCGTTGAAAGTTTAGTTCTTTTGCAAAAGCTTACACCCTCAGGGCTGCTGTATATGGATTCTAAATATTTCCACCTTTACGTCATGAAACATGAAGTCATAAAAGACATGACGTCACCATGAACGTTTCAAAAAAAGTTTTGAGAAACAAGTAATAGTTTAAAAATTGAAATGAATTATGCTGTCATCGGCACAGATCGGCCCTCTGGAAGTTAATGGAAACAAAAATCGGCCCAATCGGCCCGTTGGCAGTTAAAGGTAACGCAAATCGGCCTTATCGGCCCGCTGGCAGTGAAAGGTCGTGAAAATTGGCCAAATCGGCCTGATAGCAGTATAAGGGTTAATTGAAACTTGCAATGTCTAAATTTTACTAAATTTTGTTTAAAACTAAGGAGTATCTCTCTCAGCCAAAGCTCTGTCCTTAGCCCAATTTTGGCTTTTCTGTTTAGATCCTTTTGATTATTTGCTCTCTATCAGCTTTGACACTCACTGGTAATGGATTTTTTTCCCATTTAAAAACGTCTACATGTACCTTCATTTAAAAATATGAATGACACAAGCATGTTCTTATTTATTTTCTTTCAATTAAAATAAACTTTCCACAAGTCGTACATACCGACGAAATTAGACTGTCTGTCAACAAAGACTGGTCATATACCCATTCGGTACACTCCTTCGCTGTACCATTATACTCTATAGAACAGGTTGATACATTGTATACTGGATGATAGGTCACATTTCTTCTGTAGGAATCTGTTTCATTAGGTATTTTACATCTGATTAAACGAACAAGTGTATAAATACATATGACTAAATGTGCATAGGCAGCATTTGAGAACGAATAAGTATGTTTAAAACATGCAAAACAGGAATTCTGATGCTCTTCATACAATTGTTGACTCTTGATAGATAATCTTGATTCATCACGATTTCATATGAACTTACATTGTATCTTCTTACAGCTAAATTGTGACATATTTAATCAATCATCCCATCACGACCAAGGACATGCAATGTTTGAGCCTCTTAATAAAGTCGCCCAAACAAAGTTTGGCGAATTATTTCCTTTGCAATGTTAATTATTTTCCGCCTCTTTCCATCATTTTGTCCCTTTCAATTCTCCGAGACCATATTCTCCGAGACCATATATGCTTATCACACCCTCCCTTAAAAATGTTTACCATTAACTCGGATTGCTTATTAATTACCTTGAAAAAAATGTAAAATGTTTACTAAATACTATTAAGAAGCAGCTACATGTAGAATTGCTGATAATAGTTTTCAAATAGTAATAAAATTGAAACAGTCAGAATACATTTGAGATATTTGATAAAAAATGCATTATGCAAATAGCAGTACACCGTTAAATTAGATTCAGTGAACGTTTTGTGGATGTAATGGGTTATTTTAACAACTAAAGTGCAACAATTTCAGAGTTTTCTTGATAAATAATCTCACGCATATTATATAAATTGTATTTACATATTTTATGTGTCTACCATGTCTACGCATCGATCTTAAACATGTTTTATGCAAAACTAAATGTAAAACAGTTTTCTTACCTGTGTTTGTGGTCAGCTAAAATAAAATTAGGTAGAAAAGCTTGCATTGCATCAAATATAGCTGGGAAAAGAAGCAGAAAAAGTAGAATTTTCTGGTATCTCCCGAATCCCCCTATTTTCAATAACAAAGCATCATACTCGATGGCCATTTTGTATAGAATTATAGCCTTGATTTTCACTTTATTTGATATATGATCTGATTAAGGGAAGTGCACACTTAATCCACTGTTTCATGTTGTTCTTAAGATGTATACGCGTGAACTTGTTCAATCTTAACATTCAGTAAATGTATATTCACATTTTACACTCCACTGGGGATATTATTAATATATGTTATCACTTCTACAAGGACGAGGTTATTTTAATACAAATGATTTTTGCTTACAATCTTATGATCTCGTACATGTACATATTACAAAATAAGTCAAAAGATCATTCTAATTTTATTGAAATACATCTTGAAAATGTATAATTTAAAGTTAGTCAATCATAAACAGATACTCTCACAAAATAGCAAAATGTCAGAGAAAATAATACTGCCTACAACAACAACAAACAACCACGACTGTGCACCTGTTCATCTCCCTTAAGTTTTATAAAGGTCAAAATAATGTAGGTAGTGAAGACACAAATAATATAATATGTTTTTTATATTGACATTGTTATAGATCCGAGGTTGCCGAAGGCCAATGTGACCTCCAGAGGATCTAAAACTATGCCAAGACGAAAAACATATAATGATACCTTTATTAATTAACTTCATTTCCATTAATTATATCAATTGTTTTTCCGTATTTCTTTACTTTTTATTTTAAAAGTCAAAGCACGGCAGCAGGCGACAATTTACGCACTACTGGCTTATTTTTGTTTTTATAACCAGAGTTATGATATACTCCATATTGGACAAGGCCAATAAAAAAAATCCATATTGGCCTAGCCCAGGTCATATTGGCATACTTTTGTCATTCATATTGAAATGGCAGTTTTAAAAATATTAAGTCAAATACACTTAAGTTAATTAGTAAAACTGGGTTAAAAACTACAGACTTTTAATCCCTTGTCATAGATTTTAAACAACAACTATAGTATGTGTCAAAGACTTGATCTGCATGAATTCCTACTTTTAGGTAAAGGTATATCCCGGAAGGTACATAACATTGCTTCATTAGCCTGTTTAAGCTGTCATGATTTTCTCTTCAGCAGTCAGCTTTGACATCAAGCTTGTGAAAAAAAGAAGTGCTATTTTGCAGGTTGCGGGTCACGGGACATGTCGCGTTGAGAGGATCAATTAACGTGCCAAATATTAAAAGCCTATCTCAAAAGAGAGAATAGTTATAGTCCGTACACGACTTTACAAAAATGTATCATTGAAAAAGCAAGAATGTGAATCAAAAGTCAAAGGTCAAGGGTCACCAAGTATGGTACGCGTAATGTCGCCTTGAGATGATCTATCCACATGCAAAATATCAAAAGCCTATCTTAAAAGAGAGAAAAGTTATAGCCCGGGCACGATTGTTTTGCACTGACGGTAGGAAGGGGGAGTGGAAAAACAGACTGATTATTATAGGGCGTCCGCCACTTTTTGTGGCGGGCCCTAATTACAATCTTAAATGGAGGTGCACTATTTCTTCATGTGATTTAGATTCTCTGATTATCAATGTTTAAATCAAGAATAAAATCTAATTGTTTATAAGCTCCCCAATATAACGGCGATTGTCCTCGTAAATTAAATATCTTGCATAAATATCACGTCTGCAATACAAATACAATTCGCTTAATGCAGACTTAGGGAATCCTGGCAAATGTAAAAGCATTCAATCCAGCAGTTTCAGAGAAGTTACGCTGACAAGAACAGGCCTGATGGAAGGATGGACGGACGGACAGGTCAAATACAGTTTCTATATCCTTCGCAGCTTCGTTACATGGAGTGCAAGTAAAAACATTTCATTTTTAATGGGCAAACAAAAGTTTTTTTGGATTCTGTAATGTAGCCCCATACACGCAATAAAAAATAAGAAAAAATATTTTGTCTAAAAAAGGTTCTGAATGAGAAATCGTAAAAATATTTATAAAAGAAAATCCCCCCAACCCATCCACACCCCTTTAGAAAATGGTTTTTGCTCTAAACTTGTAGAATGCATACATGTACATGTAAATCTAAAACATGAATACTATTAAACACAGCTAGATGAATTTATATTAAATTTCTGTAAGGGAAAGAGTTGTAAAACCGAAAAAGTAGTGTAATTATTTGATTTTTGTTCTCTATCGGCTTTACACATATTTTGGTTTATGGAGATCCAAATGTTTTGCTTTTATCTGCACTGAAGAAAAATAAGTTGTGTAAATGCTCATATGCAGAAATTAACAGTAACTTGGGCATTTTGTTATTTCAATAGGTAAATAAACTTTAATTCGAAGTAGTTGTAACTTGTAACCCGCAACCTGTGACCTGCAACCCGCAACCAGCAAATTAGACAATTTCGTGAAAAAAAAAAATACAAATTTAACCAAAAAAATTTCTTTGTTCGTTACAAAGATGCTTTTATATTGTACGGAATTTCCAATTCCCAACTGATTGTCAATATATTTCCATAGGTTTCTGTAACTTATCTTTCTCACATCCAGTATAATCACGTTAGGTTTGAGAAGTGTGGCATTTTGACCGGAGGCACCAGTGGCAGATGATGCTAAGTTTTTAGAACACCTTTAACTGCACGTATTTATACATGTACAGATCATTCCATAAGTACTTAAATAAAATTTCAATCGTCTGAAGAGTGATATATGCAGTCCGCCAAAAGTTAAACATCACAAACTTTAAAAGTTTCACCAATAAAACATTTGTAAAGCTAAAGGTATAAAAGTTTGCATAATGATAAGCCTGAACAAGAAGCACATAATGGCTCTTTCTAGCTGTTGAATAGATAAAGGAAATATCCCAATTTCTCCGCCAAAAGTAATTCATTTCTTCAGTATTAGAATACCACTTTCAACAATAACTACATGTACAATATGAAACATTGTGAGTTCAAATATGCTACCAGATCATTTTTATGAGGAAAATGTGGTACAGCATTCTATAATTGCTTATTTCAGGCTTTAATGGGTTCTTCAAAAGGATTTCGGACGCGTCCAAATTGAATCAATCTGACCAAGTGTTTTACCAAAAAATTGGGAAAATCGTCCTACGAGTCTCCACATTTCCTTAAAATGTTTATGATCGACAAAACAGACATGTTTTTACCAAAACCTACAGATGGGCATAGTAATGCCTCGGAAACAACGGCAGTAGAATACCAAAGGAACAAAGGGGTGAAATTCACAAAAATCGAAGTCCAAAGACAAGGCAAAAACGAGGACACAGAAAACAATGATGTTAGACACAAAAATAATGACGTAAGACAGATACAAAGCACAGAACCAGAAATTACAACATTCAGAACAAAGGCACTCACAGTGTGAACATCCTAATCATGAAAAAAAAAGAAGTTTTTTCTGAGAACTAAATCTTTCACAAAAATACCAAACTTTACAAAATTCAAATCAAAAAATTGTCAAAGAAAGAAATTTGGTAAATCGGAAATCATTATTTTTACATTTTGACAGTCTCTAAACCTAACAACGCCTACCAGACAGGCATTGGGGTGTTTTTCTGAACTGACAACAAAAACTCTGATTTAGAAATTTTAAAGAGTATCAAAAACTTACTCAAAAGTTTTCTTATTTATGCCTGTCTTAAAAATGGCCTTAATTTTGAAAGAACCCTTCTTTTATGGCAAAATTCAGCAATGAAATTGTTTTGTTCCGACATTTCGCCACATTAGTGGAAATTCATCACTTAAAAAGTCGTAAAATTGAACTATCTCCCTTGTATTCAAAGATAACCTGCTACAATGTATATCTACAGATCACAAAGGAATGTTAATGGCGCTGTACTTTTGTATCAGCAATAACAACAATGATTTTCAATCATGCATTTAACTGAAACTTATTTTGCTGGTAAAAGCTACCACACTTTGTTATTAAATTTGTTGTGCACAATTGTATAACTTTTCACATAAAGACAAAAAGTAGGAGACATGATTAAGCTTTGATATCTAAATATCAAAGTTATCTCATTTTAAGTCTTTTGGGCACAAACCTCTTATGGCAATACAGCTTTAAAATGATGATCATGTAAAAAGTAAGGTGATGCTTAACTTTTGGCGGATTGTATAGATTGAAATTAATTTCTTCTACATATTCGCCCGTACATAGAGGCACTTCTTTCCAACTTTGAATTATGAGCTGTGCAGTGTGATTCGCAATTCATTCCAAATGGGCCACCTCGAATGGACATGTTTTTGCATGTGAATGACGTTAGGAGTTTTATACTTTTGGTATAAACACATACATTATTTTTGTCACTTTTGTTGACATTTATATTTTTTTCGTTAATACAATGCTTGTAATTTATGAATAAAGAAGATTCGGTCTTGTCGTGTGGCTATGCAATTTAAATTGCAATATTATAATAGTATTTATTTTGTTAGACTTGTTATCTAATGTGATTGGTCACATTTGAAATGAGCCGGTAATTCGTGTCATTTATGTGCGTCGTTCAATTACACGTATGCATGGAAGCTTTGTATATTATATTACACTTGTTCTTCTGACATAACCGATCATAACCCGTTTCATTTCAAGTTTTCGTCTTTTCGTTTCCGATCTTTATCTTGAGGCCCAACATACATGTAAATGTTAGGATACTAATTTCAACAATTTTCAAGAATTTATGTTTCTAAAAAATGTAGAAATACCTATTTATAACAATGTAAAGCTTTGTAGGCTAATTAACAATCTAAAAAAGATGCAAATTCGTGCAAATGTGTTCTTGTGTACTTTTACAAAATACTAATTTTGTTTGCATTTTTATATATTTCCATTAAAACTGTGTAAGTAATACAAGCAGAAGTCAGGTTTTGCTAATGTTTTGATTTGATTTGGGAATGAAAGGCATAATTTTGTCGTAATGATCATCATTTACCAGTTTACAATAACTCGGATACTTTATAACCGCGTTTTGTAGTTAGACTTGTGCATTATATAGTATCGGCCGTCGCTAAATTTCCCTTTATTGGTTTGTTCGCAATGTTTCAGCATATTGATTTTATATTCTGTAAAGAACGAACGAGGCTGAACAGGGTTCCAGTCAATTATTTTAATTGTGCTGAATCTTGGACTAGGTCAATTAAGGAAAAAATATCATTTCCAATAATAGCTCTTCAATATTTTTTACAGATTTCAAAGACATATTACAATTTCTATTTCTAACAAATAAGAGGAGCTTCCGTCCAAAAAGCTGCAACACCCATTAGGATTTAATCTCCGTACAATCAATACAACTGAAGACCGTACCCTATCCCATTTGAAGTAATCAAAAGTAGATATAGGTCAACGTGTTTGTTTGTTTGATTTTTTTTTTTCGAGATTTAAGATCGAAGGATCCTCATTTCTTGCCATTTTCTCCTAAATTATATACGTAGAATGAATACGGAATGGCAATCTTTTTCTTAATAGAAATGTAACTTTTATATAAGTCGTGTACATATTATTATTTTGTACAAATTATTACTTGTATGAAAATATTGTACAAGTAATAACTTGTATGATTGCATCATAGAAGTTATAACTTATACGATTTGGAATGTACTAGTAATTACTTGTACAATTTTATCAACAAAAAATAGCAATAAATGGTACAAGGACAGAGTTCCTGATTGAATTTTGCTTTCCCACTTTTCTGATAATAGAAAGTAACTTAGTTCTCTGGAAAGAAAGAACACCGATAAAAAAATTAGGTAGCCATGCATGGACTCATAATGGGAAAGAGGAGGAAAATACATACTTGATGGTTATCTGTTTAGATTTTTTCTGATGCTTAAAATTATGGACCACATTGTCTGTATTCTTGAGCTAACCCTTAATATTATTTAAAAGTGATCTCACTAGCTTTAATTAAGATTCTAGGTATTCAATCTTAATCATGGCAAATAGAGCCTGTTAACTTTCTCACATTTTATCATAAATGGGTCATTTCCAAAATAGCAAGCAGTAAGGTTAGTCTTTACTGAAGCTATAAAAATCATCCCTCATAATGCTAAAGCATATTGATAATATTTAACCCATCTACTATTTGTTGAATGTAGAATGGAAATGAATTTGATATTTACAAAGGGAGAGATGCATCAACACGATGCAATATCCAAAACAATGCATAGTTAATAAACCATAAACCAAGGAATAGGACAATGCTTTTATTGTTGTTTTTCATCTTGAAGCCATCACAAAGCCTATAACAATTTCATTATTTCATCGTGATATGGTTTCAATATTTATCATTCTTACACTTCAAATACTATCAATATTTTGCAATTTGATTTCAGTAGTACATTTGTACATGAAATCACATTATAAGCTCACTAAAAGTTTTAAGTTGTAATTTTATACCTTTTAGTTTTAGTAATTTAACTATGAACGGATATGGAGTGAATGCACATGAAACAAATTCTCTACTAAAACGTGATGCTTACTCTACCGGNGCACCTGATCTCACCCATGGTTTTTATTGGGTCCGTGTTGTTCATTTTTGTATATGTGCGTGTCTTCATTTTCTTTTCTGTGCCGTGCTCATGTTATATCTTCGTTTATTCGTTTTTCCGACGTTGCCATTGTCCTTGGATTGTTCTTTTCAGACTGACGGTTCGGTTCTCACTTACTTTAACCCAGCAATGGAACAATGTTTTTATTGTTGTTCTTAATCCTGAAGTCACCATGAGGCCTTCAACAATGAGCCATGCTCATACCTCATAGTAATTTCAAGATGGCCCCTAGCACCGGTTTGAGCAGACTTCATTGCTAAACATTTCTAACAATATCAAACTTCACTAGTTTGCGTGCTACATATGCATTTTCATTTCATTATAAAAATTGAAAGTAAAAATTCAAGTCAGGAACTATAAATTTATATCATTGTACAAGTTCAATGAAACAAAAATGTTTCTTCATGCATGGAGAGTTATAATATTAAACAAAGTATTTGCATTATATTTCAACGACACAGCCGTCTTTATCAGATGCAAAACAAAAATGTCACTAGATACAGAAAAAACAACGTTACGTCACAGATAAAGCTAATCTTGATCTTATACCGGAGAAGTTAGAACAAAATCTGGAACCATTATTAACTATAATAGCAACATTCATTGTAGAACATCTAATGTCGTATACGGAATTTATTGCTCAAAATGTAAATACAGTGTGTATGTGGGAAAAACAGAGACAAGACAAGACAAGAATGCAGAATCACTTAACCGATGTACGGAAAAAAATTTAAAGACAAACCAGTTGCTATTCATTTTAATTCTCCTGGCCATTCAATTGACAATTTCAAATATGTAGGAATAGAAATCAGTAGAAAAGAAAATCAAGCATACAGACAAACATGAGAATCCCTATTTATAAAAATATGTAATACAAAACATAAAAGAGTAACTGTATAATGGCGTTTCTATCATTTCTATGTATCAGCAATTTTTCT